>OU612045.1:116285784-116320784 GCA_914767935.1 Coremacera marginata
ATAATAATAATAATAATAATAATAATAATAATAATAATAATAATAATAATAATAATAATAATAATAATAATAATAATAATAATAATAATAATAATAATAATAATAATAATAATAATAATAATAATAATAATAATAATAATAATAATAATAATAATAATAATAATAATAATAATAATAATAATAATAATAATAATAATAATAATAATAATAATAATAATAATAATAATAATAATAATAATAATAATAATAATAATAATAATAATAATAATAATAATAATAATAATAATAATAATAATAATAATAATAATAATAATAATAATAATAATAATAATAATAATAATAATAATAATAATAATAATAATAATAATAATAATAATAATAATAATAATAATAATAATAATAATAATAATAATTATAATAATAATAATAATAATAACAATAATAATAATATTAATAATAATGATATTTCTTATTATAATAATAATAATAATAATAATAATAATAATAATAATAATAATAATAATAATAATAATAATAATAATAATAATAATAATAATAATAATAATAATAATAATAATAATAATAATAATAATAATAACAATAATAATAATAATAATAATAATAATAATAATAATAATAATAATAATAATAATAATAATAATAATAATAATAATAATAATAATAATAATAATAATAAGACTTCCGAAATTTAACGCGTCACTTGCCAGATGAGTTAAGCAATGGAAATTGAACGTTAAAAAGGAATCATCATAAATTTTGGGAACATTTTTGACAAATTCGCAAAGTAATTTTTCTGCACAGGCGTTGTTTTCTATACACATATTTTCATGTAGCAAAATTCGTATAGCTAGGCTCAGCATTAAGAAATGAGTATATCTTTCTTCATCTAAAATGTATTTTAAAACAAAAACTCCGGTGTAAAGAAGGAACATTCTCAGTTCTGTGGCCTTAAAACGGTCAAGAAATTTCAAGCTGCGTGGAAGCCTGGCGAATTCCCTAGGAATTTGTTTGCATAAAAACTCTAGACTGCAATTTAGTTTTATACTTTTTTCATTTTTCAACGAAAATCTCTGATTTCTGCTTTGAGCCCATCCTTTGAGTAGAGTCTTTGTGACGCCTATGCAAACGACGTGCATATAGTCGTTTGCAAATGTTTAGACGATGTCTATTGTTAAGCCCTCTAATGCGATAGGATTCAAAGTTTTGTGGTGGTTTTCATCCACACGTAAACGAAAATCGGAATCCGTACGACGTGCATATTCTCCATAGCGAAAAAGCATTCTGCTATTTTCAGATTCACCTTGTTGTGTGCATTTTAGACAACAGAAATATCCATTATGGCCTTTTATTGAAAGAACAAACGATCTAGCAGGGGCGTCGCAAATGAATGCGCAACAATTAACTGTGAAATGTTTTCTTTTGTAAGTAACTCCCGATATCATGAGAGCAGCCAATTCATCTACAAATGTCTTTAAAAATATGTTGGAATTATCAGCTTTGCTGTTGCCACAATAAGCACCAACAATCATGACATCGGGCGTTCCATTCACATTAATCAGAATCGGCCATGTCTGCAGATTTGAACTTTTTGCCAATGGAAGCCCGTCAATATTGATGTTTAAATTGATTTCACCGCAGTCGATATCATTTTTATGTAAAAAATCGGTGAGGGCATCCTCAACACCATAATGGAAATACTCGCCACTTCCCATTTCATTTATGGGCACCACCCTGGGAGTGGCTTTCAACGTTCGTGCGTCTAGTGGAAGAGAATGCCCATGGCGCACTAAAATTGAAAGCAATGAGTTCGTAGCTGCGTAAGTGATGTTGTTCGCAACAGCCCAATTGGCAAGATCACTTTTTAAATTTCCTTTCTCATTACCTTCATTTGCTGTGCTGCTTCCTTCTTCTTCCTCTGAAGACAAGAAAGCAGGCATATCATTTGCGGGACTTGAAGTTCTCCGCTCCTGCCCCACGCCAAGGATGCCTTCGGCAACAAGAGAAGTTCCTGGCGCTTCGTGGGCAACAGATAAAGTTTCAGGAGCTTCTACTTCTCGCTTTCCCACTGCAGTTTCTTCTGCCAGCAAATCGAAAATTTGCTGCACTTCTCGCTTTATGCGTTTTGTTGTCATCTAAAATAAATAAATAAAATTTGAGGAACTTCTGGCGTTCCCATTGCAGTTTATTCTGCTAGCAAATCGAATATTTCCTGAACTTCTCGTTTTATCCGTTTTGTTGTTATCTTACCTTTGTGTTTGCTGGTTTATAAATCGCTGGCTATCAATCGCTGGTTTATCAATTGCAGGTTTAATTATATTCAATTATATTCACCGTTAAATTATATTCAATTCAAGGATTACAACTTTTCCACTTCCAATTGGATTCACTTCGAACAGCTGTTTGTGAGCAAATCAAAAGTGCTGCCAGGTACGAAAAAGTATTCCTTCAGAAACTGCTCCGGTATTGCCAGTTCGGAAAAAAAGAGTTGATTTAGAGTATTGGGTTTGAGATGAATTCGAGGATCAACACTTTCTCCACATTCTTAGAAAAATATATTTTCATTGCATATTGGGACTGTTAACATAGCTGCAGTTATATATTTAATATTAAATTAACACCAAAATTTAACAGAGCTGCTTGGGTCGGCGGAAAGAGAGTAGGTTTTGTAATCAGAGGGTCATGAGATCGATCCTCGCGAAGGGCGAAGTAATATGTTTTTTTTTATGTTAATGCGCTTGTGCTGTTGTTGGTACATGCTTTTGTTTTAACAATGACTGTAACATGTAATAAAGTAAATAAAATAAAATATATATAGTATATCAAATAATAATGAAATACAATAAAATTTACTGGTGTGAATATTAACGTGTGTTTTTTAAGTTTTTTAATGTTGCTATAAAATTTTGAACTTAAGATCTTTAAAAAAAAAAACATTAAATTATCAAATCTACACACAGAAAAATACCTACGGCGTTTTGCCTAAAACGACTTGGGTAACTATTTTTGTATGAAGCCTAAGAAATTTGTGCAAATTTCATAAGTTTTTTGTCAACTTGGTCATGCTAACATTGTATTAAATGCCAAAAAGTAATA
Organism: Coremacera marginata; assembly: GCA_914767935.1. NCBI lineage: Eukaryota > Metazoa > Arthropoda > Insecta > Diptera > Sciomyzidae > Coremacera > Coremacera marginata. The sequence goes on from OU612045.1 coordinate 116,288,899, forward strand.
AATAGGCAAAAGCAAATTGGGGTTCTTACAATCTTTTCTCTCATTGCTACTCTTTCTGTCATACGCGGTCATTATTTGCTTTCCTTTTCTTATCATTTGTACCAACGTGCATGTATTTCGCAGCAATTTATTCCTTACACTGACGAAGCAAGTAGAACATAAAGCTGAATAGTGTACCACAGCGGGAATCACGCAAGACTAGTGATGAGTTGATATGAAGTAACAATTAAGTTGATTAAAAAATGAAAAATAAAAAACTGAAAAAGGTGTTAAACAAAGCTGAAAAGATGAAAAAACAAACAAATCCTAAGAGAACAACGCAAGCGCTTGTTGCAAAGGGCTTAGGAAATCTTCACTAGTAGTATAAGTATAACATACCCAAGTTTCTTTTTTAATATTGCCTTAAATCTACAGCAACCCATTTTAGCAGAAGGCTTTCAAAAAAACACACACAAGTCCTAGCATAAATTGCCTAATGGCAAAATAATGCGATTGCCTAAATTCCCTTTGTTGTATTAAAAAAATACTTAGATAACCCATTCTGGCCGAAGGTCTTAGGCAAATTATACCCGAAAATTTTATAATTTCAAATGTTTCCTCTGTGTGTATGATACTGTGAAAAAGCTTCGCTTCTCTCGTGTGTCCAACGACGCACCTGTGTTTTTTTTTAATTGATTTTATTCTAACGGGCAACGAATTCCAGATTCTGATTGCGTTAACAAAGAAAAGTCTGTTGGAGTTCAGAAAATTGTACAAAGGGATTATGAGGTTCAGATTTCTATTCGATCTACAAAATTGTATCTTTTCAAATAAATATTTAGGGGTTTTTGTGTTAATTAAGTTATGCAAAAATATGCAGTTTCTGGCATCAAGATAATTGAAAATATCGCAACCTAGTATTTGACTACTCAAATGACTGATGCGGTCGAACTTTTCAAGGCCATTAACGTACCTAACAGCGCTATTAAAAACATGTTGTAATTTCAGTTGGGACCAGGAATCAAGTTTACTATATACAACATCTGAGTATGAAATGATTGGCATTATGAGTTGGAGTACTAACTTTTTCCTAGTATCGACAGGTACAAATGATGCCGTCCACCTCAGGTTCCAAAGGGTATAGTAAACTTTACAAGCAACAGTATTAATATGATCTTCGCAAGAAAGTGTTGAATTGATATAATATCCAAGATTTTTAGCTTTTTCAACAAACTTTAGCCCTTTAGATAAATCGTTGGTAACTCAGACGTATACAGACAAGTTTTGAAAATTGGTAAGATAAATGACTTAAGAGGATTAAGATTAAGCTTATTAGATCCAGCCCATTCAGTTATTTCACGTAAATCCTCATTCATTCTAAAACATTAACTATCAACTAGGTTAAACGGGCTGCACAAGTACAGTTGAAGGTCATCAGCATATGCAAGCATGGTAACATGACGACATTTGCTAAAGATATTATTTATGAACATTGAAAATAAAAGCGGACCAAGGACTGAGCCTTGCGGCACCCCACAAGATAAGTAACAGAACGCGGACAGACTATTTCCAACCCTGACTCTTTGAGACCTCCCGACAAGGTAGCTATATAACAGACGGACCGCCGTGCTTGAAAAACCAAAGTTTACATATAATTTTTGACACAGTATTGTATGGTCAACGGAGTCAAAGGCTTTCGAGAAGTCTAAGAGACATAACAAAGTTACGTGCCCAAGATCGAATGGCACTTTGATGTCATCTAAGATTTTTAATATAGCAGTGGAGCAGCTGTGACTAGGTCGAAAACCGGACTGAAACGGAGACAAAAGTTCAAATCTTCTTATGTGTTCTGAGATTTGAACGGCCATGAGAGACTCAAATGCTTTAGATAAGGATGATAGCAAACTAACAGGACGATAGTCAGATGGAACACAAGCATTGGATTTTTTTGCAATGGGGATGATTGTGGCTGCTTTCCAGACATCAGGAAAGTAAGAACTTGTAAAGCAGTGGTTAAATATATGAGTAAGCGGGCTAAGGACGTGCGGTAAAATCAGTTAAATAAATTTGATGGATATATTATCCTCACCCATTGCGTTGGATTTAATCTTGTTAACACTTCTGGCAAAATCATACTCGCTTAAAGCAACAAACTCAAAACGTAAAAGAGAGTCAGGTGGGAGCGATCTTGTGTCAAAGGCTAACACATTACTAGAAGACGTAGAATTGGAAATGAAATATTCATTAAGAATATTGGCGTCAAGCTCACAGTCTTCAGATTTCGCTTTGCAAACTCCCGCTTGCTTTAAATTATTCCATAAATTTTTAGATGATCGCGCTGAACTCAGCTTGGACATAAAAAATACACACTTCGCTGATTTGACTGTAGCATTAGCTAAGTTTCTTAGTATTTTTGCTGTTCCCAATTTGATGCAGTTGGACTTCTTTTCCATCGATTGTAAGCTCTATTACGATTTTTGAGGGCTAATTTGACATTATTTGTAAACCAGGGACAACTGCTGTTAATTAGTCGACGAGTGACTATTGGAACATGACCCTGCAGCGTCAAGAACTGGTACAAAAATAGTGAATTCACTAGTACTAAGAAGACAGCTACTAGTACCTCGCCTATCTCCAAGCAATGCTTTTGACTGTCGTATTTAACATGGGCTTGTCCTACGAAAAGGGTTAATTTTCACCCACTGCATCAACGCGTACTAGGGCAAGAACTGGTTCTTTGGGAGAGATATTGCACTAGCACCTTGGGGCAGATATAGCACTAGTTCTAAAACTTGTTCTCTAGGGATAGATATTTGAAATTGTCAAACACATTAATAAAATTGGAGTTTAATGTAATATTCATTTATTTTTATATAAATATAGGTACATGTAAACATATTTACATATTTGTAACAATATTACAGGCATATATATACTACACACATTAAATTCTTCCACTTCTTCTAAAACAAACACTTCTTGGGAATGCTGTAGTTGGTCCGCATACAGTTCCCAATTAGACTCACACTCGACCTCCATTGTCTTATTTTCAGCCACTTCGCTTTCTATTTGCTTAAAGTGTCACTTGCACTTTGTTCATGTTTAATTATTATTACAATTTTTTTACTTTATTTTATTTAATTTCATTTATTTTATTTTATTATATTTCGCTTTATTTCTTTTTAACACTTTTTAATTAAATTTCAGCAAAAAAAAACAACACAACAAAATGTAAGTTGCAGCCAAAACGGCATGCATACGCGCAGCTTGCTAAATAGCTTTGTTCCACTTTCTCTAATTGAATTTACTAGCGCGTTTTTGTCTACTAGGATACGATAGCTCACTAGTTCGTATATGACCTATTAGTGCTAGTACAAAACTAGTGCACGGTGTTCATTATCTACCAGCTCGCTGAATGGGAGAGTCAAAAAGTTCACAGATTGTATTCATAAAAAACCTTAGCTTCTCATTTACAGAACTGAATAACCGGCATTCTCACCAATTTATAGTTGATAGGTCCCGAAGCAAAGAGTCATAATCAACAGATTTATAGTCACGAAACGAGATAGTATTTTCAACAATAGCTGGCGAAGTAATTACATTTAAAGTACAAAAGCTGTAGTTGTGTGTTCTACCGGTAGCTGTAGAACAGTACAGACCAGTTTTAGCAGGTATCTGCTAAACTGGTCTGTACTGATCAACAGCAACTGCTAAAACTGGTCTGAACTGTTCTACAGCTACCGGCTAAAATGGTCTGTACTGTTCTACATCTACCAGCTAAAACGGTCTGTACTGTTCAACAGCTACCGGCTTAAACTGATCTGTACTGTTCTACAGCTAACTGCTAAAACTGATCTGTGCTGTTCTACAGCTACCTGCTTAAACTGATCGATAATCAATCAATCAATCAATCACAATATCGATAATCAATCAAACAATAATTCAATATGAATGAAATATTCAATAAGGCCTTTCAAATCATCTGAAAGTCATCGATCATAGTTATAAGTGGTGCTGCACATTTTCCGAATCGTTCATCATATGGATTGGTACAACGTGGGTTCTTGCTTTGATATATGTCAAAATTTAACATGTAACAGTTTGGCCGATTGGTTTACCTTTAAAAACTGCTTGCAACCGTGTCGTCCATTTTCATCGTAAGATAAATGTTGTGTTGGGTGATAGTTCTTCAACATATTTGACTTGAGATGGTCCGTAATTGGACGTAGCTTCCATAGCTTATCTTGGTTATCAACAGATGTGACCAAATTGGGCTCAAAATATAGTGTAATTAAAGAAGTTTAGCTATTTATTTAGTAACTTTAGATTGCCTATTTTTATTAGTAAAACAGCCTCATCAACAACAACAACCACAACAACAACAAGAGTAAGAACAACAACAACAACAACAACATCAGTAAGAACAACAATAGCAACAGTAAGAACAACAACAACAAGAATCATTATAAAAAAGCAGCCGATTATGGGCGTTCACTATGAACGCAGCCTTAGCTTATATTAGCTTAGGTTAGCTTAGCTTAGTTTTTGACATATCAACTTTTAATTCTTATCTTCTTTTTTTGCCCTTGCACTTGACCGCAAAAATTGTTTATTTATTTTAGAAGTAACACAAAAAAACATGTTTGAACTTGTACATTGCTGCCTTATCTTGAACTTGCGGGTTATGAGTGCGCTTACTATGAAGCTTGGAAATAAAATTAAAATCCGTACCAGGATGGGTATGGGTGACGTCATCGGCATACAATAACATAAGTCGACTTCTAAAATGTTCTCGACGTTTCTGCATCTCGAAGCTTCTAGAAACTTCCTGTCTCTTCTTGGCATTGGCTTAGGTTAGGTTGATTCTGAAGTATTCTTTGTATAGGATCGCGCTATTTGCTATCACCGTTTCTCTCTCTTACTATCAAATTCTCTCTCTCTCCCTTTCTCTCTCTCTCCCTTTCTGTCTCTCTCTCTCTCTCTCTCTCTCACACCATGAAGCTTGAGACTTAACACCTTTGACTTAAAAAAAAATTTTTTTTTGTGATGTTGTCAACTTCTAAAATGTTCTCGACGTTTCTGCATCTCGAAGCTTCTAGAAACTTCTTGACTCTTCTTGGTTGCTATGTATTTCGTTTACTAATGCGAACTCTGATAAGTATGCCACCACGCAGTCTACGTTAGAAGTCTTATAAATATATATTTATTTTTTTGAGTCATTGCTATAACTAATGCGAGGGTTAAGAAAAAAACAAAACATGCAAACACTGATAAGAACTCGCTTGACTACCACTACCGATAATGTAGCGTATAAAATTATGACCAACGCTTAAAGCAAAGAAATACCCCAAACTTGTCAATTTTAAAAAGTTTAAAGCAAAGACATACATCAAACTTGCCAATTTTAATTAAGAAAAAACAAAACATGCAAACACTGATAAGAACTCGCTTGACTACCACTACCGATAATGTAGCGTATAAAATAATGACCAACGCTTAAAGCAAAGAAATACCCCAAACTTGTCAATTTTAAAAAGTTTAAAGCAAAGACATACATCAAACTTGCCAATTTTTAAAAGCTCAAAACAAAGACTCCCACCTAATACTTACCGACTTTATGATAAATTTATAAACATTTCTTTAATCCTTCAACCTTCTCCGTACCTAAATTGCTTCAACCCATATTAATATATATATTTTCATATAGCAAGTCATATCATTTCAGCTAAAGTCAACCAGCCGAATTTGAGTCATTGCTATTAGGTATTTGCGGGTTAAGAAAAAACATGCAAACACTGATAAGAACATGATCAACGCTTAAAGCAAAAACAACTTGCGGTTTTTTGTCTGTCCGTCCACCAGCACAAGCAGAAATCCGTTCATACTTGAGTGCCGGGCGTGACGTCATCGGCTTGCGCCTCCGCGCCTCCTGACCCAGAACGAACATATCGTATCTACTTACAAAAGATAAGATCATGATCTGAAATGAGCGACAATTGTTCAAAAAGCAAAACTGAAGAAATATCTGAGACTACAAAAATATGTATTAAGCTCGGAATAGAATTATTTGCGAACGCGTTGGTATACTAGTATTTACTGTTTCAAGTCCCACTCTAGTAAGTTTAACAGTAAAATGACTGACGAGATTGGCGTTAGATAACATGTTAATGTTAAAATCGCCGCACATAACATAATGGTCGTACCTACTTGAATAATTTAACAGAGCAGAAAACAACTGATCAAAACAACAATTACGATATGGATTATATACGCATGACACAAGGACCTTAGTACAATTAACACGGATTTCGATATTGAGAAATTCAACATCGGTCCCACTGGACGTGCCCAACAAATTAACATTTAAATAATTTTTGCAGTAAATTGCAACACCCCCGCCTTTTTTACATGTTCGATCATTCCGATAAAACGTATAATTATAAATATTTATGCAAATAATTATGCAATGCAATGTCGAACAATATCAAACTTAACATCGTTAAGACTCCTGGCATTAAAGTGAAGTCAGACCAGAATGTTGCTTACAAAGAACACCTTTCAGATTCTTTTGGATTTCACTATTGGCTATTTAAAGATATGCAAGTTAAGTTATAAAAAACACAACCGAGAGCATGATAGAGAATGAAAAAATATAAATAAAGAGTAACTAAAAAGAAAACGTCGCAGGAAAAAGAGAGGAAAAGAGAGGATTGATAGTTGATATAACTTACAGAATAATATAACAGAAGCAAAAATAAAGAGAAGATCATCAGCAGTATTAAGTTTCCTCCTCACGAATATTAACAGCAGCGCAGATAGCATTTTGCATTTCTTCAATGCTCTCAACTCGTATTCCTTCACCGCCTTTCCGCATTCTGATATACACAGAGCCATGCAGAGTAAACACGTTAAATATGCTTTTTTTACGTTTGTCAATACCTGCGCCTCTTAAATTTATTGCTTTCCTAGCTTGACGACGATAATCTCCGAAAGCCTTCAACACTCGATTTCGGTCGAATGGAGTATAAAATTTAATTATAACAACACCACTTGTATTGGTTGATTCCTGCTTAATGCGAAAAATATCTCTTACAGGTGGGGAGAGAAAGCCGATGGAGCGACAGATTAAGTTGAAAGTACTCTTGAAGCAGAGGTAGTCCGAAGAGTACAGCATCAGTTGAATGATCCACTCTGCTGTTGTTGCTATTGTTGTTGTTATTGTTGTTGTTATTGTAAGCAGTGCTGCTTTCGCTTAGTTGTTTAGTGAGTTGATCACAGCGAACCGTGAGAGCACTTACTTGTTCATCTAGTGAGTGTATTTTTGTGTTACACTCGCTTAGTTTGTTCTCAAGCGGTGAGGTGGGCTCAGTCTCCAGTCTGCTGACAACTCGAGCTATCTCAGAAGAGAGTCTATCAAAGAGACGGTCAGTGTGCTGACGAATACGCTCCTCTGATTCTTTTATCTGTTCTTTAGCATACGTTTTTAACCATTCTTCTACTGCAAGTAATTGAGCGCTAAAAGAATTTGCTCCAGTGCTGATTAATTTTGGCGTATTGTCGCTTTTGTCACGTTGCTCATTTGCGTCCCACTCACTCTGATCTGTGTCTAAGTACGACCTAATGGCTGCCAGTATCGACTGGTTCACTCGCTCTGAAGCGTTTGTTTGGGGTGCGCAATTACCAGTTTTCGTGTGCTGAATCCCAAATGTTGCGGTCATGTCTGCAAATTCTTTGGCAATGAACTGTTTGCCATTGTCTGACCATATCCACTCCGGTGTGCCAAACTTCTGTCACTAGAAACTCAACTACCTTTTTCGCCGAGACTTTCGCCATCGCTTTAAGAAGGACATATTTTAAAAAATGGTCTAAAACTATGAAAATAAAGGAATTCCCTCTCTTGATCGCACATATAGCCCTAGGAAGTCGATACAGATTCTCTAAAAAGGACGCTCTGAGACCGCTTCCTTCCCCATTGGTGGCCTAAGTATATTATTGGCTGGTTTACTTTCCTTACATACATCACAGTTTTGGACAAATTGCCTCACTTGAACATTCATATTTGGCCAGTAAAGGTACTCTTTGACCCTTTTTAGAGTTTTCGCGAACCCTCCATGTGAAGCTTCTGCGGGTACGTGCGAGTTCCGAATGATCTCATTCGTCAAACTGGCTGGAACGCAAAGTTTCCAAGCGAAATCTTCGCTAAGTGGTTCCCCGTCGTACGGAATTGTGCGCTTATATAATCTACCTTCGATGACCCTGATATCTGGAAGTTGGTCCTTATTCTTCTCTACACATTCTAACAAGTCTTTATATTCGTTAGTTTTGAAAGACTCTGAGTTTAAGTCCACCAGTGCTTTTATCGTTATGCATACCTCATTCATGCCATATCTGGATAAAGTGTCTGGGACAACGTTCTTTGTACCTTTTCGGTGCTGTATACCGAAACTAAAACCCTGCAGAAGTAAACTCCATCGAGCAAGCCTACCACTCAGTGCTTTGTGTGGCATAAGCCACTGCAAACTTGAATGATCAGTGATCACTGAAAACGGCATCAGCTCTATATACCCCCGAAATTTTTTTATGGATGCAACCACTGCGAGACATTCTCGCTAGGTAACTAAGTAATTTTTGTGTGCGGATGACAACTTTTGAGAAAAATACGCTATGGGGTGTTCACCCCTCCTCCTCGATCAGGGGAATATTGTTGGTGGTAAGGGACTCAATACCCGCTATTAGACCAAAAGCTTTCATGGAGTCTATGCCCAAAACTAACTCTCGCTTTAGAGATGGAACTAAGTCAAAATTAATTATTTCTGAGTTATTCTTGAACTGAACCCTACTTTTAATTACGCCTATGATGTCGTGCTGGCGACCATCAGCCATCTATATTCCTGCGCGGTATGGATGTATCACTAACCCTGTTTTGTTCGCAAAGTCTGGGCAGCCTTATTCTAAGCATGTCACTGTTGCTCCACTGTCGAGCAAGCCTTCGATACTGTGTTCGTCGAGTTCGATTTTTAAGTAGAATCTCGTATCTTCTCCCCCATATAACCTAGCTTGTGCAATCTCTTCCCTCCTGGCTTTCCTCACTTTGTACCTTGCTCTAGTTTTGTCAATCTTCGTTTCTTTCTCTTCATATTCAACTATTCTCTGGTGTAATGGCTTTATCTGTGCTCGGGACGGTGGTTCAGTGTCGGAAGGAATATCCTCTTTTTCGCTTCTAATTAATAGATTAAGCTGATTATTCCTTGAGTCACCCTTTCCGTCACGTTCGTCTGTTTGTACGGCTTTTACAGCTGTGGACGGGTTCGGAAACTGGTTTCCCTGACACCTTGGGTATTTTGGCGTCACTACCCCTTCACGACCGCACCTAAAACAAAATATGCGCCTGTTTGGCGAAGGGCAGTCTGCAAAACTGTGCCCCATTTGCTTACAATTCCAGAACTGTGCCTCTCTAGTGCCACTGAAAGAAGCTACGTCAAAACTCGGTTCCTTCCCTACCTCTTCGATAGTCAATTCATTCACCCGCGCCGTCGCATACGGGCGTTGGTATCCTTGTCATTGATTGGCCAACAGGGTTTCAGTCCTTATGCACTCGCTCCTGAATTGCGCGAAGATAGAACTTCGGATTGGAAACACCAGTTGCGCCATTTGCGCTTTGAGATTTCTTTTCATTATTTCGATCAAGTTTTCTTTGGTAAGCGGCACCCGCTGCTGGTTCCTCAGTTTCAGGACAGCAGTATAAAAATCTTCAGAGGTTTCCTGCGGTTGCTGTTGCCGATCCATTATCTGGCGCTGAATGTCAAAGTCATTTTCATACCTACGGAATTGAGTCACTAAGGCTTCTCTTAAATTTGGCCAGGATTGACTACAGCCGAGTCGCCGACGCATCCAGAATCACTCTAGCGCACTGCCACTTAGCAATTGGTGGAAATTTGCAGGTCTCGATGGCTGACGTTCTACAAGCGGTGGTTGATGTCCCAGGCTCAGATTAGCTGAGGCAGGTCTCGATGGTGGTGGAAAAGGATAGGCCAATTTCGCTTGTGTGGGTGCTTCATTTGGATTCGGTCCTGGTACTGTTGATCGAATGCTAGCTCGCACGATTTGCGTCACCAATTCTTTCAGCCCCATTCCACGCATCATCTCCACTTGTGCCAACCCCATTGCTGACTGAATCTCCTCCCTCCAGGAGTCTCTAACATTCCTTTGTCCCAAGTCCAAAGTACCTTTATCTCCTCTGAGTGTTTTCTGCATCCTTAACTCTTTACGCACCCCCTTCGCTGTGATGCTACTGTATTCATGCGATGTGAGGTTTTGCCCCAGTCGACATATTTGAACTCTCTTGGACCATCACACTCCTACTCTGAGATATAGTTGGCATTGGTCAAAAAAACCCAAAAAAAAACATTATTTTTTTTAGAATTCAAGAAGCAAATAGGAAAATTTTCAGAATCAAATTTTTTCCTTACTCAAACTGAACTAAAAGAAAATCCCCACCCGTGTTTGGCTTATTTTGTTTCACCACACCGACAACTTTACCATCCACCTAGCAAAAATCGTAAATATCCAGAAATATGTATTTTGACCAACCTCTAAAAAGATTTATCAAATTACAATAAGATTGGGCCAAAAATTGTCAACATATAGTAATATAAGTTTTCACCAACAACTAAATGATTTTTCTAGAGTCATATCCAGACAGGATGACAAACAATTACACAAACTCGATTACCCTCACGGCTCGGAATGCGATGTTTGGAGAGGATGTACCGTCAGTTCTTGGTTTTTTTTTTAAGCCGATGTGATGGTGTTATTCCATCGGCTCTGACTGCCCACCCACGAATGACTAAATGCCAACCTTAGTGATTTCTAATGTCCATTTATAAAATCACCCCAATGCACCAAATACTTACACCTGGTCCTTTAGTTCATGCCACCTGTAAATCTTTCAGTTAATCATACATCGTTCATCAAAATCAAAGCTAAAAGATTATTATATTTTTTTTTTTTTTTTTTTGATATGGGTACAAGTTTCATTTATTGAAGTAAAAATATACCTACTATATTTTCAAAAAAAATTAAGTTACATATAAGAAAAATAAATGTAGTTTTAGCCATATATATTCCCGACAAGTGCTTAATTATATAATAACAAGAGATCATTTAACTTATTTATTACAGTTGGTTAACCCTTACATTCTGGTTAAATTCTGTATCAGTGAATACTTAAACAATCTAAACAAAGTGTGTGCTTAGCCAGTAGGTTATCCGAACAGTCGATCGAAATACTTAAATTCATTTAAGTTTATAGGGCTTTACTTACATAGCCAATATAATATTACTTTACTCTTACATTGAAATCTCATCACTTAATGGCAAAGAGCCTTATATACACACCGCATTTTATTTTCGATATATTTCAATTCATGTATCTCTATAATATATATATAGCTATATCTAAACCGAATTTTTTTCGTTTTCTTCACATTTAAATTAGACTTCGGCTTTATTCGAACCGACTTTTATATCCGTTTAATGTCTATATTATCCTTTTACTTTATTTGCATCGAATCTGAATTTCCGTTTTGTTTAAATATAAATTCATATTTATTTAAGATTGGTACCAATATCTTTTAGTTGTGTTATGTTAATATTTTTTTTTTCTTTTGATTTTATTCGCATTTATCTCATATCAAAAAATTCCAACGCAACTTTGGGCTTAACCCCTTCCTTTTTTTTTAATTTAAAAAAATTAAAAAGTTAAATGTATGAAAATTTCAAAATCGTCACCTTTCTCATCATGAATACCTATCTTCTTATGTTAAGATCACTTATTTTAGTGTATAAATTCATAAATTTGTAATTAATAACCTTACTATCTATAGAACATCAAACAAGTGCGAGTGTTAAGCCCCAACTTAGGGATATCATGAGTAAATTTAAGAGTCGATGAATGCGGTGAAAACATAAATATTTAAAGAGGTAAATCACTAGCGAAGATTAAACTTTAGAAACTTAGCGGTTATGTGCAACAAAAACTGGCGCGAGTTAAAGAATCCAAACGTCTTCTTAAATGGTTTAATAATAACGTACGTGAACTACAATTTTATTTGATAATGAAAGCTAAACATCAGTAAAGAAAAAAAAAATTGATCAAAATTGATTTATACTTAAAAAAAGACCAAGTATTACAGCAGCCTTAATTTCTGAATACATTAAAAAGGCATTACTTAGCATCTGAATTGAATTAACTGCGTTAATATATTGAGGTCTTAATTTTAGAGCATATTACAGTTGTTCGTGGCACAAAAACACCTATCTTAGAACCAATAAATCTAAGCAAAAGAAACTGTGCGCCTATTTGACATGTATTAATCCTGATAAGTGGGCATGAAAATTACATTGAAAGCAGTTTTGTTTTAACTTCGCTAAATACCTGACCTCGATGAAGGTGTAGCTGAGGCCGTACACGTCGTGACCCCTCTGCGATGTGGTGGTTGTTGCCGATGACCTCGTGGCTTTTGATCGTTGCTGATGCTGCGGCATGTTGTAGCCGACAGGACGCATGCTGCTGCAGCTGCTGGTTTGACAGTTGTTGGTTCGTTAAATTCTTCGTTATTTTATTGTTTTTATTTTCTTTAGTTTTTTTTTTTTTTTTGTTATACTCTGGATTGGTTTTAAAAGACACTTTTTTTTTCTTCTATTTTTCCGTGTCTCCTTTTTCTTCTTCTACATTTAGATTTTCGTTGTTAATGTATTGTATTTTTTTTTTCTTCACGTGTACAATTTTCTTTTTAGTTTTTCATTCTTTCACTTTTTTCTTTTTCAGTGTACATTTTTTTTTCTTTTCCTACATTTTTTTCAGTTGTGTATTATGTATTCTTTTTTTCACACGCATTATTTTCTTTTTAATTTTTTGATCTTTCACTCTTTTTTTTCAGTGTACATTTTTTCTTTTTCCACGTTTAGATTTTTTTTTTGTTTATGTATTGTACCTTTTGTTTTCTTCACATGTATAATTTTCTTGTTAGTTTTTCATTCTTTCACTTTTTTTTCAGTCTACGCTTTCTCTTTACTCTTCTTTTTCAATTGTGTATCATGTATTATGTATTATTTTTTTTTTCATTTTCACATGAATAATTTTCTTGTTAGTTTTCACTATTATTTTCTTAGTGTACGCTCTCTCTTTACTCTTCTTTTTCAATTGTGTATCATGTATTATGTATTATTTTTTTTTGTTTTTCACCTGAATAATTTTCTAGTTAGTTTTTCATTCTTTCACTTTTTTTCTCAGTGTACATTTTTCTTCTTTTCCTAAATTTTTTTAGTTGTGTATTATGCATTATTTTTTCACATGTGTAATTTTCTTTTTAATTTTTTGATGTTTCACTCTTTTATTTTTCAGTGTACATTTTTTCATTTTGTTTCTTTGTTGTTTATGTATTGTACCTTTTTTTTCTTCACATGTGTAATTTTCTTGTTCTTTTTCAGTCTTTCACTTTGTGCTGGTGCCTTGTGCTGGTGCAGCTGCGGCTGCTGCGGTAGTGGCGCTTGGGGGTAGCTGCTGTTATTGTGTCGGGCTATTTTTTTTCTTTCTGATTCCTTCTTTTTTTTATGAAACTTCACTTTTGGCACTGCGTAAATTTACATTTACTTTAAGTCACTTTTTCTTCAGCGTTTTCTGTTTCTTTTAATTTAGCTTAAGCAACTTTTTTGTTGCTGTCGCACGCACACTAATCCAGCTTTCCTCTGCCTAAAACGCAAAACTGTCCAACATTTAGCTAGGGGTTTTTCGCTTTTTGTTATGTTTTTTTTTTTAGATTTTCGGTTTTAAGATTAAATTTTTTATTTTCACGGTATGTTAAAATAAACATACCTTTTTTTCTCCGTTGGCTACCGCTATCCGCTGCTACGCCTTTTGGAGCGCTAGCGCTGTCTCGTGTCACTATTTTTTTATTGTTTTATTGAGAAACACTTTAACCGAATTCAGCGATGTGCTATATTTCGCTTTTTATTTTCCGATTTCTTTATAAGTTTAGTTTTTCTTTCTTATTTTCAGCACTCATCTATTTTATTTTTTTCTCCATACTTCACTTCCATATTCCTGTTGCGAACCCATTCAACCGCCAAACTACAAATCCCAACAAGCTATCCCGGTGCAACCAAAAGCGTTCAAATTATCATCCTCCAAAAACTTTTTCCTCGGTATGTGTCTTATTGTTGCTCTCCCTGTGCTGGGTCTCTCTGTCTCCCTCTGTCGCACGGTGAGATCCAAACTTTTAAATCGCGCGCCATTGCTAAAAGCACCGCCATATTTTTTTCTCTCACCGGTCGGCACAACGGTATGGCAAAATACCCGATTGATCACCATATAAGGACATCTGAAAGTGGGTCGCCATTTTTCGTCTATCAAAAGCAAAAGGGACAGACCCATGCTGCTGCTCTATGATAGTTTTCTCTCTTTGTGAATCGAATCAATCTATTACTTTCTAGTCGCCAGGGATGATACAAAAACCAGGACAGTGTTCTGGTGCACCTGACAACCTAAGCTCTAAAATACACACAAGTTGTTACCTACTAAAGAACGCGTAGAACGAAATTCGGTGGTTGCTTCAAACTGTTGCATTCAAAATGTAGCCAAATTAAGCAAATCGCATTTTGGCGAAAACATTGCTGGGCAAAAAAGGCCATATCTAATAAAGTATTTCGAATTTCAAAAAAACCCTTTTTGGACGATATTCTCAAATATCCGAGCTATGAAAAAATGCAAAAAAAAATCTAAAAAAAATTTCGCCAACGAGGAATACTCCCTTAAAAGACTTTCATATACAAAATAATTTAATTTATATAAAGACCACATTTGGAACTCTTTTAATTCCATAACTAAGCTTCTGGACAATCTCTTTATGGCTCGGTCAGTGTTGTGAAAGCTTAAACTTAAGATGCTAAACTTAAAAAATGCAGTTGGTACTTCAATAAAAAATAATTTGAAAAATGTATTGGCAAAAAAACAGCTGATTTAAAGCAATCTCAAAAATTTACAAATTCTTAATAGCGGAGAACGAGGAATAGAAGAATTTTCGAATGATTTGCTAACTGATGACTTTCCTTATTTAACATATGCGCCAATAACTTCAGTAGCCGTGGAACGCAGCTTTTCAATATATAAAAACTTTCTGATAACCGCCGTTCATTTCATTAAGAAAATGTTAAGCAGTTGATTGTTGTTCAATGCAATCAAATATATTCTTAATTTTATTTTGTGTTTAAATTAAGTTCATTAGGTAGTTTATTATTTTGTTTATTTTATTAAGTTTTTTTATATTTTTTCAAATAAATAATACTAGTAAAAATTAAAGCATAAATGAATTAAGATAAAAGTAATAAAAAATTTAAATTAAAACTTATGAAGAATAATAACGAAGAATAATTTTTATAGATATTTTTCTTAATCAGAAGAATATATTTACACATTTTTTCTGAAAATATTAAATTGAACGTGTAATAGTAATAATTTTCAATACAAATTCAACTAGCTATCGATTTTCTCGTTTTTTACTCGTTTACGCTTTACGCTATAACGTTTTACGCTATAACTTCTGAACCGTTTAAGAGCACACATTCATTTTACATCTTTGGAAATGTAGTGGAACCTGAAAAAAAATTAAAATAATGAAAAAGAAAAAATTAAAGCACCTGTTGCTGGCATAGTATTAAACTTTGAAATTAAGAATGTTTTAATGTTTCAAAAGTTTTATATTTTTTCCTTAAATAGAGGAAATAACCTTTCCAATAATTACACATTTTGCGGATCCATATGATAACTTTCTGAGTTATTAAAATGTTTTCATCACTTCAATTTTTTCGTCAATGGCCATTTTAAGAAGTCACTTCAAATTTTCGTACATTGTCTTTCTTAGTGTATCATAACTTTGCTTCTGTTCACAAAAATTTATTTTTTTATTAAGGATTATAAAAAAGGATAATATTGTGTCCCATTTTGGCCAAATCGTTAAATTTTTTACAAAGTTATAGTTATATAACTATATAACTAATAACATAGTTATATATATATTTTATATAATTTGTGTCTTGCTTTTAAAAATATTCCAAAAAATTCTTCTGACATAATTTTTTTGACTAATTGTCTATAAAGACAAAGGTATTCGATTTTAAATGATTAAAAAAAAAAACTGAAATCAGTAATCAAACAATTAAGTTATGGACGATAACAACAATAAACATATTTTAATATAGGTTTTTTGTATAGCGAATCCCCAGAAAAGTTGTCAAAGAGTTGTATATCTTTTTATCTAAGGTTTAAGTAAAGGGATTAACACTGGCCAAAGCGTATTTTCAAGATTTTTTAATTAAGACTTCATTAAAATGTGCGATAAATGGGACAAATTTTTCTTCATACAACCTTGTTCAAAAATAAATTTTCATTAACACTGTGAACCGGACTTAACTTTTTTAGTAGTTTGCCACATGT
The DNA here is from genome assembly GCA_914767935.1 of Coremacera marginata. Lineage (NCBI taxonomy): Eukaryota > Metazoa > Arthropoda > Insecta > Diptera > Sciomyzidae > Coremacera > Coremacera marginata. The sequence continues at coordinate 116,305,370 of OU612045.1, forward strand.
GTCTTTGACAATGCTGCCAAATATCAGCGTCTCTTATTGACATTTGATAAAGTGACAGTGTTTTGTTTACAACAACTTTTTTCGTGTCTTCGATTGCTGCGATGGAAGAAAAAATTGAGCCTGATTCACTCCCCTGATGCCTGGTTTGCGTGTCATACTCATATACCCATGTCTCATCCAATAATGATGGATTCGATGAATGATTCGTAGTTTTCGACCATTTCCAGCATGTCTTGGCGATAGCAACTCTGTCTCTTTTTTGCATGAAATTGAGTTCTTTCTGTACCAAATTCGCAGCGACACGTCTCAAGCCCAATTCATTCTTCAAAATGTTCTGAACGCATCCAATTGAAGTGCCGACGTCCTCTGCTATCTCTCTAATCGCCAATTTGCGATTTTTGACCAACATTTCTTTGATTTTTTCAACGTTTTCTTCGGTAGTCGAACACGATGGTTGTAAACAAAACACTGTCACTTTACCAAATGTCAACGAGAGACGCTGATATTTGGCAGCCTTGTCATAGACACATGTGGCAACCCACTAAAAAAAAGTTAGTAAATTTTTCGAATCGGACAGTTAAGTTCGGTTCACAGGTGTGAATGAACCTTTCTTTTTGAACAAGGTGGTATATATTTTGTTTATATAGTCGCGATTTGCAATTCTTGAAATGCCAAACAGAGTTTGAAGGATCCATAATGCAACAGTGGAACTTTCTACAAAGTGATATTAACATTACATTTGGAAGAACTAAGCAAACGAATGCGTTTCAGTCTTTCACTGGGGACGCAGAATGCAGTTATTTCGTTTATTGGAACGATGTGAATGCAATATTCGCAAAATTTCATCGGGAGTATGAAATATAATAAATATATATTTTATAATGGAGACGTTTTATTGATGGTTCCACCAAAATGAGATTTGTTTTAATATATTTAGTTGTTATTAATTGTAACGATGAACAATTTGTATGAGGTCTTAAGATAGATTAATTATAAGAAAAATATAGATATCATTTACAGTTTTTCTCGATCATGCTGAAAGGCCTTCCATATGATATGACGACGATTGGTGATGCTGTGAAAAAAAAAAACCGTATGCTTGTTTTTTGTGAGGCGATATAACGTTAATTTGTTTCTTTGTTCTCTAGTTGTTGTTAAAAGCAAATTTAACACTAATTTGGTTACTAATGTATGCTTTTTTCCTCGTTTTTTTCTTTCCGTTTCTTTCACAAAGTGATTGTTTTTTTTTCTCTTTCTATAATTTAGTATTAAGTATTTTATTAAGTATTCTAAGAATTGAATAACTACATTTCAATGATTAAATTTCGCTGTCTTTTTATTAATAAAAATTTAGTTTTTCTTTTGTCTTCATCTTATTTTTCAATCACTAGATTAAGACGAAATTAAGTCTAGAATTAATTAAGTCTTTTTCTTTTGGTTTTCACCATATCCATACTAATATTATTCGAACTCAAAGTCAAAACGAAAAATTGAGCAAATGTTGCCATAAGCCGTGAGGAATTGCCAACTAGAGATATTAAGACTTCGTTACAGCAAAGTTAAGAAAGTTATTCTAATTTCTAATCTCGTATACTGAAAATAACTAAAAAACCTCGTGCTATATTACTTAATACATTTAAAAGACTGAGTCTTACATGTAAACATTTTTTACTTAAATAAATTAAATTAAAATAAAATTAAAATTTTTGCATTTAATTTCCGTTTTATAATTATTGATTGATTTATTTGATTTATTGATTGATTTATTGATTGATTTAAATATAATGGGCACACTATGAGCTAAGCTCTTTTATAGTACAGCTTAAACATTGATCATTAAACAACTCAAATATAAAAGAATATATAATAAACTTAACTATAAGACAAATATCAGCTTAATCTAAATTTATACAAAAAATTAAAAAATTTATTAAAAAAGAAAAAATTTTAAAAAAATTTCATTTAAACAGAATTAAATATGTTTAAAATTATGGTAAAGAGAGTAGAAGAATAAGAGATAGAGGAAAAAACTATAGAGTAGAGAAATAAGATAGAATAGATTGCCTAAATGGTCATCTCCTTATGATTTCCCTAATCCTTCGTGGCAGAGCATTCCACAACCTAATGGCATTGATGAAAAAAAGATGAGAAGATATTAGCGAGCTGTGCCTCGGAACTATTAAAACATGGCTTCTTCTGGACATACAAAACTGGACTTTATCATACAGATAACCTGGTGTTTTATCATGAATTAACTTATGTGGATACATTCAATTTCTAGCATTAAGATAAGCTGTCAAGTCACATCCAAGTATTGCATTTCGGAAACTAGACAGCCGATCAAATTTACGGAGGCCATAAACATAGCGCGTGGCATAATTAAATGCAAGTTGTATCTTTAGCATGGACGAAGAGTCCAGTTTACTATATACGACCTCAGAGTACGTTATCACAGGTAGAATATGTTGTATAACCAACTTACGTTTGATGTTTACTGGAGTCACATTTGCAGATATTCTTAAGTTGCGCAAGATATAATAAACTTTTTTTACAATACTATTTACATGGTCGACACAGGAAAGCGAAGAATTAACATAGAAGCCAAGATTTACAATTTTCGACACAACAGTTAGCTTATTTGGACCAATAAACAAATCAGGGACATCATTAACACAAGTTTCAACTCTGCAAATGGGAAGCACATACGATTTAGACGAATTAAGTATAAGATCATTGCTATCGGCCCACACATTGATGCAGCAGAGGTCCTTATTCATTCTGCAACATAGGTCATCAATAAGTCCAGTACGTCTAGATAAATACAACTGAACGTCATCAGCATAAGCGTGAATAGATGCATGTTTGCAAACAGAAAAAATGTCATTGATGAACATTGAAAATAGGAGGGGGCCAAGTATGGACCCTTGTGGAACACCACTTAAACAGATTTATACCCAGATGACAATTGACCAACTTTAACTTTTTGATATCTATTACACAAATAACTGGACATAAGATGAACAGCACTGTCACAGAACCCAAACAAATAATTAAGCTTACTACATAAGAGTTGATGGTTAACGTTATCAAAAGCTTTGGAAAAATCTAGCAAACACAGAAGCGTCATAGAACCAGCATCATATTCCGGCCGTATATCGTCGATGACCTTAACCATAGCAGAGGAACACCCATGTCCTGACCTAAAACCTGATTAATAAGGGGAAAGGAGATTATTATGAACTAAATAGTTGGTTATTTGTTGCGCCATAAGCTTCTCACAAACTTTAGCCAATGGCGATAAAATACTTAAGTGCCTAAAATCATTGGTATTAGAAGGGTTTTGCTTTTTTGCTACTGGAAGAACGATGGCAACTTTCCAAAGATCAGGGAATGAAGACGACATTAAACAGAAATTCATAATGTGCGTTAAAGGGTGTATTTGTGCGGCAACAATAGCTTAATAAACTCAAGAGGAATGCCATCCTGAGAGATAGCATTCGATTTGAGCTGTGATATACTTTTTCCGACATCTAGTTCAACAACAGGAGAAAAACTAAAAGATTGTTGCATCGCTCGAGTACATACTAGGAGAATATTATTATTAGAAGGAAGGACATGATTAACAAAAAAGTTATTTAGTATAACGGGATCTAAAGTGCAATCGGTATTATTTTTGCTGCAGACTCCAAGTTTTTTTAAGTTATTCCACAGCATTTTCGTCGGGTGAGAGAGTTCTAGTTTGGTCTAGAAATATCGCATTTTAGCCTGTCTCGTTAAACTAACAGCTAAATTTCTCGCCAGTCTATAAATCTCCCAATTATAAGGGGACGGATTTTTCCGCCAAGTACTACGATATTTATTTATTTTTCTTAATGCATCTAGAACATGTTGCGTGAACCAAGGACAGGACATATTTTTAAATTTACAATTACGTAACAGGACATGTTTATCAAAAAGAAATTTAATTGGTTCCATGAGAGACTTAAGCTTATCATTAATGTTGGTGTGAAACCAACAGTCATTAAATGACAACAGAGAAACATCACGAAATAGACACTGATAGTTAATATTCTTAAAGTCACGATATGAAAAAGTATTAGGCACAATTAACCGAGATAGATTGACATTCAACGAACAAAAAATTAAATCATGGTCTGATACAAAATATACTTGACTAAAAAGCAAAATTACTGACGGATCAGATACAATAAAGTAGTCGAGAAGACTAGGGGTGGTGTCGTTTGAAAACCTTGTAGGTATTGTATCATTTAGAACTGATAAACCTAAGGACGATGTTTTTTCATACAATAGTTGTTTCAGTAAATTGTTAGTAAGAAGGTTAATATTAAAATCACCACACAGCAACATAAGGTCATATTCAACAATATAATTAGACAATTCAGTAAACAACGGCTCAACAGAAATACATTTATTCGGATTATACACGCATGAAATGAGTATTTTATTGCTATTATCTGATATACATAGGTTTAAAAATTCAATTCCAGAACCTCTAGAACGACTAACAACCTGAGCATTTAAGTAAGTTTTGCAATAAATTGCTACACCTCCACCCTTTTTGACAGAACGGTCGTTTCTGAAAATCTTGAAATTATTAATGTCACAAATACTATCACTAATATCCCTAAATAGCCAAGTTTCCGAAATGCAAATGATGTCGACTGAAGAGTCTTCAAAAATGTACTTTACGTACTCCAGCTTGGCCAAGTTTAAGCTCCGAGCATTAAAATGAACTACATTAAGGCCATTACGTTGTTTACATAATACCTGAACTAATACCTTTAGATTCTCATCAGCGCCACTAAGTGAACCACTAGAGCCCGACATAAGGATAAACAAAGAGAGAGATCACTACCGGCAAGTCATAAAATATACAGATTACAATTAGGAGAAAAGTAAAAGCAACAAAAGAATAAAAGTTGAAAAATAAAGAATAAAAACAGCATATTGCAAATAACATAAAAATAATACACAGGTAATTAACTGCCAGGTGCCAAAGTATCCAAGCTACCATTTCCAAGAATGTTGTGTAGATCATCCACACTACTGATGCGGATGCTATCAGCCTTTTTCTCTGTCCGAATATACACAGAACCGCGATACGAGAACGCATTATAGATGCTCTTTCTACGTTTACAGGCAATTGCAGCTTGGAGAAGTTTACGACTTTCAGCATTGAGGCTCTCAAATAGAAATATATTATTTTCAAAGTCAAACCCAGCATCTCTAAGGTTGACTGCTGATTTAGCTCGCCTACGAAATGCCCCAAATGCTTTTAGAACTCGATTTCTGTCAAAGGGCGAAAAGTATTTGACAATCACAATCGAGTTAGTGTTTGAGTTTCGTTGGTTTGACTTCGGCCGAAAAATATCTTTATTCATTGGTGGCTGAAAATCAATATAATGGCAAATACGATTGAAAATGCTCTTAAGATTTTCATCATTAGTGAATGGCAAACCAATGAGAATAGCATCAGAAGAGAAATCAGCAGTCATGCTGTTGTTAATTTTGCCATTGTTAACACTGCTCAGCTTCTCCTTTAACAGCTCAAGCTCATCGCAGCGAAGAGTTACGGCACTCAGTTGATCTTCCAGCGAGATAATTTTGTTATTTAACTCGCAGTATACGGCTTTCAGAGCGCACACCTCATTCTCAATTTTATTCGCTAATTTGGTCTCGACATTTGCAATATCAACAGATAGTTGCCTAAGCGAGCTGTCATAATGCGAAGTCAATCGATCTTCAAGCAGTCGAAATTCTTTTAATAGATTCGCACTCAGCCGCTCCTCCATTTCTTGTAGCTGAGCACGAAACGATTTAGAAACAAATACACCACTCACCAGCTTAGGCGTACCATCATCTTTGTTGTTGTTGCGAAGCGAGTGCTGCTGCATTTGTTGGCGTGTCAATCGTGGTGAAAGTGGCATCGCAGTTGTTTTATACTCAATGCACTAGAACAGAGTAGCAAGAAGAACCCAAGCAAAGATGAGCGAGAGAGTGGTAACAGAGATGAAGAGCGTGGGTGGATGAGATGAAGCACAGAAGAAAGTAACTAGCAGTGAGACGGATGCTAACAAGAAAGCACACGAACAGGTCAGCACTAGAGTGAGGCAGACGATGGTCAACTATTAATGTTTTTTTTTTTTTTTTTTTTTTATTTAGCAATTATCTTTAACTATTTTCTTTTAGTTTGTTTATTTACATCAGTTTTTTTTTAAAGCTCACGAACAAAAATCGACACATGCATGAGTCAGAGGCAGATCAATTACCGATCGGATACGAATGTTTTCGTTTATGCTGGTTTACATAAGAAAATTGTTTATATTTATTCTCAACCGAGATTTAATTAAAAATACTTCGTTGTTTATGCAAGAAATTCAAGATGCAAGATGAACATGCGTGACTTGCGAACAAAAATATTTGAGTTGTAATTCAACAAATTATTTATTTAATTACAAGCAAAAATACGGAGCTGTTTAAAAACACGTCCGTCCGCGAACAAGTTTAACGAGCTATCGAATTTAATTATTAATTCGAATAATTAGCGAATAAATAATTATTAATAATTATAAATAAATAATTAATAATTATAACTAGCTTTAAAAATATGATATCGCTTATTGTCAATTTAAATATTTTGATATATTATTTAGTAATATTGTAAACTAAATAATAACCTGTTAATGGTTATTCATATTATCCTGTGTGTTAACACCATGCGCTGGAAACACATGTATATTTTGAATTGGATTTTGAAACTTTTCGAGCTTATTCTTAAGGTAATAGGTTAATAAGAAAAAAATGAACAAATTACATGTTTCGCCCTCCTTAAATGCATATTAAGCAAAAAGTCTGCTTTACTCAAATTTTTATATTTTAACTTTATTTTTTATGTTATCTGCTGAATATAACTAAGGAACTTTTTATTTCCAGGTGCCTCATTCTTATAAACCATCAAAGTAGCAACATGCTAAGGATAAACGCAGAACCTGGCTATTTTACTGAACTATTTACAGACTTAAAGTCATGTGGAAATTATACAAGTAACACAACTAAAATTTGCGGAGGCGCTTGACGTTTGAAAGATCGTGAAATTGTTATTCGATTATCGTTATCAGCAAATCAACTAGATCTTTAGATCCAAGGCCATTAAAAATACATCCTAGAGTGGTGCATAACCACAACTATTGTCAAATAAATTTTATGAATTTTTTGGCAATAATAATTTGGAGTTTTCTTGCACGCACATTATATATACAAATTGAAAAGAAAGAGAAAAAACGTTAGCCTTTGTTTATGTTAAGTGAATTTATGTTGAAATATAACTTTGTTAAATATGTTGTTGTTCCACAAAACCATCCACAAAATTTTTTTCAATAAACTTCAGATTAACATATGCATTGTTTAAACATGTATTAAATTATTTAAACAACAAAAATTTTTTTCGGGACTGTGCTACCAGACACGCTTACTGAGGTTATATTTTGGTATAAAAATATCTTTCCTAAGATTTTGGCATAATTGAAACTGTTATAGTAAATACTTTCACTTTGCCTTTTTTAAAAAAATGCATCATTGAAATGGGAAAGTGGTCCAACCCACATACTAAAAATTGTATGTTGTTAAATTTGTTGTAAAAATTGTAACAAGCGAAACATTAAAATGTACACTATTTGTATTAATATTGCCACTTTGCCTAATATATGCATAAAAAAGATCTGCCCTAGAGTCTTAGTTTCTTATATAGCTTTATATAATTATTCTTATATAGCTTGTGATGAGGACTTCGGCTTAATCGAAAAGCGAAAAAAATCCTTCCAACATTTTCGTTCCTGACGATTGATTGGAGGTGATAAGGCAAACAACAAAGGCTAAACAGTTATAAAAATGAAAGCCAACAATTTTATTTCATCGATACAATTGCAACGACAAATAACAAACCGAAAAATTCGCGTTGAAAAAGAAAAATTTGAATGATTTAAAATACAGTGGATAAGAATAACTTATGATAAGCCATTTGTAATTCAGGCCATTAGTAATCCAGGTTTCCAACAGCGAAAGTGACTTCTTCCATTAAGTAAACTTGGCAAAAGGAAATAAACATGCCGAAAGAACCGTTACTTAAAATTTTCCCAAATGGTCGGTCAATTGACAAGTTAAAGTTTAAATATTTGCTGCCATTTATACCGCCAGTCTACCACAATTTCTATGATGCTTTGAAACCATCTGGTTTAACTGAGGACTTTGGTATATTTGCGATGACATTAATGGAGATACATTCTAAATGTTTTCTTTTGTAGCAGAGTTGCCAGTATTTTTCCTATATTTTCCCGCAAACACAAATAAAAAAATCACTTTTGTCCCTTTAAAAATATTGAAAAATCTCTAAAATTTCTATTCAACAGTTTTTATTAGGTAAAAGATTTTTTTAACAACAATATAAAACAAGTCCGAAAACATTAACAAAACAATATAAAAAAAAACTCAAAAACATAAGAGTTTATGCACTGCATTTAAAAATCAGGAAATATGTTTAATCAATTTCTTTGTTATAACAATTTATATTATGTATTATTTATTTGAATATAAGTTAATAAAACAAATTTAAGTAGTAAAGTTTTAAAATTTATTAAAAATTTTCTTAAAATATGCAAACAATTTTTAAATTCGTGCATTTTAAACGAAAAAGAAAAAAATGAGATCAACTGTTCAACTTTAATAATAATAATTTTAATAATAATTTAAATGAAGTCAGAAAAATCCAAAAAATACTAATATGAATAAGTTAGAATACTTAGCTGGAATATTTAGTTAAAATACTAAGTTCTGACATTTGCATACAAAGTTTTAGTACTATGAAGCCGTATTTTGCATATGCTATTAAGCATACCAATTCCTAGTCTGTTTCGGTTTTTACATTTGACATCAGTAACTATAGAAAAAATACGCTTCGATTCTGCGCTCGAGTGTGGCAATGTAACTAATGTAATAACTACTACTACTACCACATGTTTTAAATTTCCAAATAAAAGTTCGTAGCTAAAATTTTTTAAATTGCATATTTCATGCCACATGGCATACTTTTAAAATGATTTTTTTGCTCATTGGTCAATATGAGTAGATACAAAATGTTGGTTCTGGGTCAGGAGGCGCGGAGGCGCAAGCCGATGACGTCACGCCAGCACCCCAACGCCACCAAGTGGGGGCTTTTTTGCTAAAATGTGCAAAGGTGTATGTCTTTGCTAAAAGCTATTAAAAATTGGCAAGTTTGGTGTATGTCTTTGCTTTACACTTTTAAAATTGGCAAGTTTGGGGTATGTTTTTGCTTTAAACTTTTAAACTGGCAAGTTTGGGGTATGTCTTTGCTTTAAACTTTTAAAATTGGCAAGTTTGGTGTATGTCTTTGCTTTAAGCTTTTAAATTGGCAAGTTTGGTGTATGCCTTTGCATTAAGCTTTTAAAATTGGCAAGTTTGGGGTATGTCTTTGCTTTTAAGCGTTGATCATAATTTTATTCACTTCATTATCGGTAGTGGTAGTCAAGCGAGTTCTTATCAGTGTTTGCATGTTTTGCTTTTTTCTTAACCCTCGAATTTGTTATAGCAATGACTCAAATTCTGCTTGCCGACTTTAGTTGAAATGATATGACTTACTTTATGAAAATATATACATTTATTTGGGTTAAAACAATTTAGGTACGGCGAAGGCTGAAGGGTTCGAGAAATTTTTGTAAATTAACATAGTAGTGCTAAGTATTAGGTGCGTGTATTAGATTTGTATAAGTAGTTTGTGTATTAGATGACAACCATTTAAAACATAGGCGTATATTAGTGGGATACATCTGAGGTACAAGTCACAATCCCCCGGTGAAGGCGTCCAGCAAAATCTCCGCCTCTGGCTTATATTTTATATAAATTCAAGAGTCTGTAAAGCTTCGAGATGCAGAAACTTCGAGAACATTTTAAAAGCCGACTTATGTCATTGTATGCCGAAGCGAATGGCGTGAGAGAGAAATGGAGAGAGAGAATTTGATAGTAAGAGAGAGAAAGGGAGATAGCAAATAGCGCGATCCTATACAAATAATACTTCAGAATCAACCTAACCTAAGCCAATGCCATAGGTATAAAGGGGGGAGGGGGCACTCTTTACCTATATAGGTATATAGGCTACTCTATAGGTATAGACTATCAGTTTATAACGAATACGCATAATGTCAATAACAATCTCTTTAAGCGGAACCACTTCAACTCTTGTTGCAAAATATTTTCCTCCGGTTGAATTACCTACAAGATATGTTTGTGGACTTGTAGACTTTGTATCAATTAATGCTATACCAAGTGTACATGATCACAACAATTTATTCCATATCGGACCACATACTATTACAATTCCAGTTGGTTCATATGAACTGAAAGACATTGCTTCTTTCTTAGAGTCAAGTATAAAATCCATTGATGATTCAATTTACTTAAAAATTGAGCGAAACAATAACACCCTAAAAACTGAAATTACTTCCTCCGAAGACATAGATTTTTCAAAACCAAACTGTGTAGGACAGCTGTTGGGATTCAGTAAAAGAAAGTTGATAGGAAATGAGCCACCGTACGAGGAATTTATCAAAGTGGTTACTATAGAGTCATTATAAGATATAGAAAAAACAAAATTTATAAATATACAACTAGATACAATTAGAAAATTTCAATCTGACTTGCCTTTGAATATTACAAATGTAAAAAGAGTACGTATCGAAAGCAACTTGGTTCAACTTGGTTCACACTATTCATAAATTTCCTCTAGATGTTCCACCCGCATATAAAATTAAAGAGAAACCTCAAAGGGGAAAAGATTACCGTAAGACTACACTTTAAACCAGAACAATTATAATTATGATTATTTATAATAAAAATAAGATACAAAGAGGATTTACAGTTAGTCCTACATCAACACTGGAACGAGGAAGAAGAGCTAAAAAACCATCGACAAGATATAATATAGAATTTTTAAAATCATTCGGACTTAATCTTGGGAGAAGAGTCAACAACAACTATTACTAAACTGCCAAACTGGTCTGTACTATTCAACAGCTAACTGCTAAAACTGATCTGTGCTGTTTAACAGCTAACTGCTAAACTGGTCTGTACCACTCAACAGCTAACTGCTAAAACTGGTCTGTACCACTCAACAGCTAACTGCTAAAACTGATCTGTACTGTTAAACAGGTACCTGCTAAAACTGATCGATAATTAATCAATCAATCACAATATCGATAATCAATCAACCAATAATTCAATATGAATGAAATACTCAATGTACTTCAACAACCTATGTACGATGAGAGTATTATAAAAAGAGACTATCATAGTTACTATCCATACCAAAAATCGTTTAACAATAACGATGAGATTCGTATACCCATTCAAAATCAGTATCTCTTTGTCTTACCAAGTGAGAGTATGATTTACATTCATGGCTTTATAGTAAAACAGGAAGGAGGAAATGATGTAGTAACAACAGGGGTGAAATTTAAAAACAACTTTGTTTCATATCTGTTCGATGAAATTCGATATGAAATTAATGGTTTTGAAGTTAATCGTACACGTAATTTGGAATTTCATCAACCATGAAAAATTTCGTATCATTGAATAAAGCTGAAAGTGGCGCATTAAGAAACGCGGGTTGTGTTCCTGATGAAAATTTCACATTGGAAAAATCTCATTTTAGTTGTTGTGTGCCATTGAAAATGTTCCTGGGTTTTGCTGAAGATTATAATAAAATAATATTAAATTCGAAGCATGAACTTATCCTTCAAAGTTCTTCATATAATGATAGATCATATCATTCTACAAATGGAACTGATCAGTTAAAGCTAACAATACTGGACATAGTTTGGAAAATGCCTCATATACAATTATCAGACTTGGCAAAATTATATATACCTACATAGGTAAAGAGTGCCCGCCCCCCCCCTTTATACCTATGGCATTGGCTTAGGTTAGGTTGATTCTGAAGTATTATTTGTATAGGATCGCGCTATTTGCTATCTCCCTTTCTCTCTCTTACTATCAAATTCTCTCTCTCCATTTCTCTCTCACGCCATTCGCTTCGGCATACAATGACATAAGTCGGCTTCTGAAATGTTCTCGAAGTTTCTGCATCTCGAAGCTTTACAGACTCTTGAATTTATATAAAATATAAGCCAAAGGCGGAGATTTTGCTGGACGACTTGACCGGGGAATTGAGACTTGTACCTCAGATGTATCCCACTAATATACGCCTATGTTTCAAATGGTTGTCATCCAATTCTTAAACTACTTATGCAAATCTAATACACGCACCTAATACTAAGCACCATTATGATAAATTTATAAACATTTCTTTAACCCTTCAACCTTCGCCGTACCGAAATTGCTTCAACCCATATTAATATATATATATTCATATAGCAAGTCATATCATTTCATCTAAAGTCAACCAGCAGAATTTGAGGCATTGCTATTAGGTATTCGAGGGTTAAGAAAAAAACAAAACATACAAACACTGATAAGAACTCGCTTGACTACCACTACTGATAATGAAGTAAATAAAATTATGATCAACGCTTAAAAGCAAAGACATACCCCAAACTTGTCAATTTTAAAAGTTTAAAGCAAAGACATACACCAAACTTGCCAATTTTAAAAGCTTAAAGCAAAGACATACACCAAACTTGCCGATTTTTAATAGCTTTTAACAAAGACATACACCAAACTTGCCAATTTTTAATAGCTTTTAGCAAAGACATACACCAAACTTGCCAATTTTAAAAGTGTAAAGCAAAGACATACACCAAACGTGCCAATTTTAAAAGTTTTAAAGCAAAGACATACACCTTTGCACACTTTAGCAAAAAAGCCCCCACTTGGTGGCGTTGGGGTGCGGGCGTGACATCATCGGCTTGCGCCTCCGCGCCTCCTGACCCAGAACCAACATATTGTTTCTAGTAATATGATATACTTTAAAATTCCTTTCCAATTTTTTGTGACCGTATATTTAATTTATTCGCAATAAAACAAAATGTTTTGCAAAAAATTTTTTTCAACATCAAGCGCCACGCCTGGACATAAAAATTCCATCTATTGAATTGCCTTATCCTCAAAAGGTAAACGATTTACCATTTGAAGTACTAATATAAAAATATAAAATTGAAAACAATGTGTGTTTACATATCGCTTTTCGTCACAACTTAAATTTGATATAACATTTTCACATTCATGACCAACAAAAACGTCATTTAAGCTAAGCACATTATCCAAGAGATTTTTTAAAATTTTAAGTTGATCGTCCCATTGCAATAGAATAAAATTAGATTTAAGAAAATTTTGCCATTCTCATAATTCGAATTTTACTTTCGCGAATTAAGCAATGAACTAAAACTTTTCTACTTTAGAATAAAGCGTTGAATTCATTAAAATACCGTGCAACATATTTTAAAAAATAAAAATAATCATTGGTCAATTTGGAAATTTCTCTCTACCTTACAACAGTGATCCCAACATAACACTGACCCTCATACTGAGCACAAAGGAGGTGCGAAGCGCATTCTACGATATCTAGATTGAACAGTTGGTTTAAAGTTTCACTCCTCTAGGACTTGAAAAACGATTGAGTGTTTTGTTGATGCAGATTGAGGCGGAGATTCCAGCGATAGAAAATCGTTTACGGATTGTGCATTCGTGGCAGCAGGGTCTATATTTTCGTAGGAGTTGAGGAAGTCAAAGTCAAAAGCAGGTGCGAAGCGCATTCTACGATATCTAGATGGAACAGTTGGTTTAAAGTTTCACTACTCTAGGACTTGAAAAACGATTGAGTGTTTTGTTGATGCAGATTGAGGCGGAGATTCCAGCGATAGAAAATCGTTTACGGATTGTGCATTCGTGGCAGCAGGGTCTGTATTTTCGTTGGAGTTGAGGAAGCAAAGTCTTGTTGCATTAAGTAGCACGGAGGCAGAGTACGTAGCGCTATCAGTGGCAGCAAAGCCAGCTGAGAATATCGAAAGCTCTCGATGAAATGGGTTTCCAACACACAAGACGAATGGTTTTGAACAGCGATAACTTGAGCGCACAACAGTTGGTCAAGAATCCAACTTATCACGCCCGAAGCAAACACATTGATTTAAAGTATCATCCTATACCAGTGATGCACAGCGTTGGCCCTATATATACGAGCGCAACATTTTTTGTCTTAGTATGTGTGTACAAGCGGCCACAGGGCAGTGGGAAGAGTGTGTGGCCCATACGGCAGAGAACCCTGGTTCGAATCCCACCTAACACAGAAAGTTTTTTCAATTGAATTAATTTTTCTATTTTGCCATCAACTCTCTGCAGACAGTGGCAAACCTCAGAAAGTAAAAACTGCCATGAATATAAGCTGTTCGGAGTCGGCATAAAACATGTAAGTCCAGTTTTCGACCGTTTGTGTTCAAACATTTCACAACACACACAACACATTTGATCATAAGAAGCTCGGTCAAAGTCCTTTCAAGGGCGGAAATGGCCATTTCGTCTTTTTTTTTTGTATGTGAGTACAAGCAGAACATTCAACAAATTTTGCACATGAGATGTTTACTGCATGAAGTACAAACCAAAAATGATTCTCTGCCATCGTCACGGAATTTTGGTAGCTCGCACACACGACTTGTATGTGAAAGCCGAGTTGCTCCGCAAGGCTCCCATGTGCACCACTGTCGTATTCGAAACTTATTAAAGAGATATGAAATAACTTTAAATTATATTTATATCAATGAAATGATGTCAGATATTTCAACTACAAATTTGCAAAAAAGTAAACATAATGGCCAATTATTATAAGCAAAATAAAGTCGACTTTAAATTAAGTATAAGCATTTTTGACAGTTAGCGACGGCCGTAGCGCATGGGGTAGTGTGTGTGGCCCATACGCCAGCTAACCCTGTTTCAAATCCCACCTGACAAAGAAAGTTTCTTCAATTGAAATAATTTTTTCTGTTCGGCCGTCACCTCTCTGCAAACAATGGCAAGACTCAGAGAGTATAAACTGCCACGAAAAGCTTCTCGAGAACATACGCCGTTCAGAGTCGGCATAAGACTTGTAGGCAGTTCTTGATCTTTTGTGTTCAAACATTTCACAAACACACACAACAAAACTGATCATAAGAAACTCGGTAAAAGTACTTTTAAGGGCAGAAATAGTCGTTTCGATTTTTTTTTTTATTTTTGACAGTTTTTCAATCTAATTTGTTGTCAAATAGCATGCACTAAATTTAAAGCTAATTTTTATTTGTTTATGTTTATGGGCCAATAAGTTTTCCAAACGAATGGAACTATTTAAAAAATAAAATTTAATTATTATCTTTTTTTATTCTTGTAAAAGATTTCTTTT
>OU612045.1:116325370-116553207 GCA_914767935.1 Coremacera marginata
TATAATAATAATAATAATAATAATAATAATAATAATAATAATAATAATAATAATAATAATAATAATAATAATAATAATAATAATAATAATAATAATAATAATAATAATAATAATAATAATAATAATAATAATAATAATAATAATAATAATAATAATAATAATAATAATAATAATAATAAAAATAATAATAATAATAATAATAATAATAATAATAATAATAATAATAATAATAATAATAATAATAATAATAATAATAATAATAATAATAATAATAATAATAATAATAATAATAATAATAATAATAATTAATAATAATAATAATAATAATAATAATAATAATAATAATAATAATAATAATAATAATAATAATAATAATAATAATAATAATAATAATAATAATAACAATAATAATAATAATAATAATAATAATAATAATAATAATAATAATAATAATAAGTATTATTATGTCTATGTTCAGCCAGCTGCTTTTCTAACTCATCAATTTGCTTCCAAATTAATGACGCGGCGTAGAAATCAGGCAGTTTAGGCAGATTTACGATCTTCTTGAGACTAGCGATTTGCCTTCTTAGTCTCTCGGTTTTTCCTCCGCGTTTTCGCTTCGGCTTTTCAGTTGAATTTGGGTGCATTTATTGTTTATTTCTATGTTAAGCCAGCTGCTTTTCTAGCTCATCAATTTGCTTCCCAATTTGTGATGTGGCGTGGAAGTCAGGTGGTTTAGGCAGATTTATGATCTTCTTAAGACTAGCGATTTGCCTTCTTAGTCTCACGGTTTTTCCTCCGCGTTTTCGCTTTGTCTTCTCAGTTTGGGGAATCTGGGTTAATCATTCCTCTTTCTTCTGAATTTGCTGACGCCGGTATTCTTCAATTGTAATGGCCTTCAGGTTTTGGCCTATGCGTGATGTTACGTATTTCGGAACATCACGATCAACGTGACCGGTTGGGACGTATTTCTTCTGGTTCAAGAAGTCGCGGTTCGAAGGTGGCAGGATGGCCATGATAGGATTCGCGTTTACTTTCGAAAAATCAAAAAACAAAGTTTAAAAAAAAGGACCTGCCTATCGGGTTACCGGCACTTAAGAACGCCTCGGTCACTAATATTGCCGTAACTCGAAAGTGCAAGCAGGCAACAGATTGATATTATATGCCTTCACTTAAAAAGTGCAAACAGGCGTAAAGATTAAATAGGCAGCTTTGGAGCTTACAACATAATGTCTTTATTTGGATATTTTCTTCGTTTTTATAGTCAAATAAGGAATCTTTAGTCTTAACAAAATAAATAAAATTTTTGAGTGTAATTAAAATATGTTGTGATTGAGTGAAAATATCATAAAGAAAAATCATATGCTCTAAGTTTACCCTATAGGAACAAACTAACTTGTTTTTAAAAATAACTAATTAAAAAACTAGTTTAAAATAAACTAGTATATGAAGTACTTTGAATTATATTAAGGCGGCTTCTACTTCAATTCTAAATAGTTTTTATTGCATTATATATATATGAAGTAATTGAAATACTACTTAAAACAAGTGGTTGATAAACTACTTTGAATTATATTAAGCCGGCAACTACTCTGATTTTGACATATTTTAATTGCAAATTTTTATTAGATTACAAGTTTATAAATATTTAACAATGTAATTTCATCAAATATTATTAACTTTAGGCGTTACTAACATTTGGTTTCAAAAAGACATATTTTTTTATTTACGACATTGAGCTGCAAGACAGACGTGGTAAACACACTTTAAAACTAATAAACTGCCTCTTAGCCCTGTGAAATGATTAAAAATTCTTTATTATTTAAGATATTCAAATTACAAACTGGTACTGTTTAACAAACATTGCACAATTTGGACTCTGTACGGAAATTGATGCATTGCTTAACCATTCAGCAAACACCTCATCACTTCAATAGTAAATACGCACGCATTTCCCTACGTAGCGTCGAGTCTGCTCCATCACTTCATTCATCGGTGTGTCCATTGATTGATGGTTGCAAAGCGTGGAAAATCCCGCTGACACGCTTGTTTATCTCATATTTTGAAATGAAGCATCAAAAAGCTGGCTCGTGTTAAATAACAGGCGCAGTATCCACACAATTCCGATCAATTGGATCGGCACCTTCGCTCATGTACCCAGGCGGTGGCGTGACCGTTTTTGTAAACTGCTTCCGTGGTAGGCATGCTCACATATAAGCGCAGAGTTCCTCCAGCTTCTGGAACTATCACCTGTTGGAAGCAGAAATAGTCCAATGAGAAAAGGAATAATAAAATTATATCTACCATCGCAGCGTACTTCTGTTGCCTTGAATGTAATTACTAGTCCTTTTTTGAATTAACTGGCAATGAAGCTTGGCATGAATCACTTTTGAATTAATTTAAAATCAATTAAAACACCACAAAGAACGACATTTCACAATATTCCATTAAAAAACTCTGATCACTTTTAACTTTGTTTACATTTTGCTTTCAGATTTTATATTTTAGAATTTATTTGTGTCGACCAGGCATGATTTTTTTGGCATGATTTATGTATTTTTCAAAACAGTCAAATAAATGATCTTTGATGTATAGAAATTTAAAATTTTTATGCTTTTAAATTCATCTTCAGTAAGTGGAATATTAAATAGTTTTCAATTGGTTATTTTAAAGTAATTAAAACAATAATTTAAATTTAACTAGTTTACCAAGTAGTTGAAAATATATGCAGACGAAAGTCAATTGACTTATTTAGCGGACATCACCATACAAAATATGTTAGTTCGTTCTATGGAAAAAAGTCAGAATTTCAACTAGTTGTGGTTGACAAAAACTACTTTTTCAACTACTTTTAAATTAGTTGATTTTCCTACGGGGTAAATATAACAACATAATGTGTGTGAGTGAATACAATATAAGTGATTTACATAAACATGTGTTGTAATGAATTGAGTGTAATAGAACAAAGAAAGAAATGCAAAAGTTAACATCATATGTTCTAATATGTAACAATATAAAATGCAAATAAATGAAATGAACACATGATAAGAATGAAAAATTAATTGCAGCATTACAATGAAGTAAGCGAAAGTGAACAATTATATGTATTAATAGAAATAACAAAATTAGTGGCAATAGTGGTTGGGTTGGTACTCTATATGAGAGTACCTTACAATTATTTCAATTACTAGTCCTTTTTTGAATTAACTGGCAATTAATTAATTAATTTTTCTGTTCGGCCGTCACCTCTCCGTCAGACAATGACAAACCTCAGAGGGTAAAAATTGCCATGCAAAGCTTAAGACATGTAGGTCCAGTTATCGATCATTTGTGTTCAAACATTTCACAACACAAAGACCTTTCAAGGGCTGAAATGGCTATTTCGTTTTTTTTTTTACTTTAAATGGTAATCAAAGGGATTTAATCCGCCCGGAAATAAATAGAAGCAGCCAAAAACTTTCCAACGATATCTTCACAACAAGAATAGCAGAAAAAATAATGAAGTTATTTCAATTTTAGTGAATCAATTTTAGAGTATCAGTCCGGATTCAGAAAACAACATAGCTGCGAGACAATACTTAAACTAGTGATAACACAGTAGAACACTGAAGCATGATACAATAATTTACAAGGTAGCCTTGACAACTACCTTTTTTCTCACGAGCGGCTATCGGGAGTTGCCAAATCAATACAAAGTTTAACTTGTCATCTGTTTTGCTGCTTCATCGTTTTTTCTTTTTCTATGTGTTTTTGACAACTCCATATCGTCAACAGAACTGTCACTCCTACCTAGTAAATCATTATACCATGCACTGAAGTACAAATGGGCAAGAGAGTGATATCGATATTCCTAGATTTACAGAGAGCGTTTGAAACAATTGATAGAGAAATACTAATTAATAAGTTACAAAAATATGGAATTAATGGAGTTGAACGACAGTGCTTTCAAAGGCTGTGGTCAGAAGATGATTGTTTGAACGGCGTTCGAAATGTTTTGTTGTTGCTTTCAATGCAAAACTGTCAAAAAATAGTGAGAGCGAGAGCGGATGAAAACTTTGTAGGGCATCAAAAGTTTTTCATTTTTGAACGCTACCCATGACAGCATTCATCGTTCAGAACCGTGTTTCTATGTGGCGAAATAACGAATATGCCGACTTTTAGAAGGCAAAAAGTACTATTTTGAGAAAAAGTAATTCTTTTATACTATAAAATAATAAAAGAAGAGTTGTATGAAACCCTTATTCTTGGCAGGTTAATTTGCAAAATATATAGCTTATAATGCTGTAGAAATGAAAAAAAATGCCCATAACAAGAAAATTCAGTTTTTCGACAGCGAACAGGCAGCGCAATTTTTCTTCGTTAGGTAGTACGCTGTTGACGGAAAAAATTTGTTCAGTGCTGCAAAAGTTCACAATCATATGTAGAGAGTTAAAATGCCAAAATTTTGCTGGCAATTATATTCCTGTAGATTTAACTGGTGCGAAAATTTGACATACAACAATAAAAAAATCAGCAGTAAAGCTTAGTATGCTGCAGCAACGAAAATTTTTGGGCATATTATTCTACACGCGAAATTTTGGTGCTGAGTCAAAATTTTTGTGTGGAGAAAAAGCACTAGCTGTTCTGGTTGACAGATTCATATTTTTATTACTGCAATTTTATATTCGATGAAAAGCAAGACTACACATTAATAAACTACATAAATTTGTTTAATAACAAATTCAACACCAACACATACTTACTTCTTATTTGTTTATTGTTAAATGTCAATTTAACAATCATCACGGATTGTCAACTTGGCAGCGGTTTTACTTTACCATGTCTGAATTTGGTATACCATCGAAATTAATCCGTCTATGCAGGATAACACTGAGCAAAACCCGCGGCACAGTTAAAATCGGGAAGGACCTTTCCCCTCCAATTTGTTACCAAACGAGGTTTCAGACAAGGTGATTCCTTGAAGGTAAATGGAACTGATTTTTCTTAACGTTATACAAAAAATAATGAAGTAAAATTGTCAAAACAGTTTATAGATATAACGAAGATTGTATGCCTGGACTTCTAAAATGTTTACACAGGGGTATTTTTTATTTTTGACTAGCTTTGAAATACATTGCCAGAATTTCAATATTTGTCTTCGATTTTACGCAGTGCAGTTTTCTAAAAGTCATAACTTCCGGCAGCAGGGTATCAGGCTCTGTTGGGGAAATACAAGGCAAACTTGCATCAGTCTCTCCACTGAAAAATTCTGTAAATTATACCCAAAATTAAGTATCTAGCATTATTATTATAGACTCTAGCGTTAAAAAAAGCGATGCGATGGTTTTTGCTACATTTTCCCATTGTGAGCCGTTTGTTTATTTTGTATGTATTGAAATTTTTTGTTTTTCAGTGTAAAAATATTTTGCGATGTGTTCGACCCTGTCATACAAAACGGTCAGAGCCCGGTTTTTACAGGTATGCTAAGGAGCATCATATAGATTCGAAAAAAAAAATTTTAAAAAAAGTTGTGCACTTTGGCATCCCAGGTCTTAAAGAAGACATAATAATTATTAAATAAAAAAAAAATTTGCAAGTGTGAGGTATTACCAAATTTTCAGTTTTTACGCATGTGTATCCTTATATCCTTAAATTTATTTTATTTCGAAAGAACATATCTTATTAATGATGCATGCCAATTTTCAACTCTGTTGGATGTTAAGAAATATTTTAGACATATAATATAGTATAACTAGAAATCCCATTAGCTTATATTAAAAAAATATCGCTTTTTTGGCCAATGTTCAACATTTTAAGTATTTTTTCTAGAAATCGGAGGTAAGTAAAATATTTTTTTTTGACATCATTGCATATTTCTTAAGACATATGCATGCTCAGAATTTAGAAATAAGATTTCGTCGTACGACAATGGAACTTATAAAATGGTTTGAGGTTCAAAGTTTGCTCTCTAAAGATTTTCACAAAATGAACTGCACAGATTCGCGTCGGATGATGCATTAAATACCATTCTTCAAGTTTGTCATTTAAATTTAAAGCAGTGGTATTTTCAACAATATCGCTACATTATGTTCCTATCCCCTCCTAATTTCCTTCTTCCACTTCAATCATATCTGTTGCTTCGTCATTTTCGCTTTCATATTGCATTTCTTCTTATATCCTAAACTCTGTTTTAACATGTCTAAACTGTTGTAATAATTTATCACTTTCGTTTTTGACCAACCTTTCAAAATAATGTTTTTACTTTTATCTTACCTTACTTTTTTACCTTTTAAATCAGTTATTCACTCTTACAACTTATTTATTACACAGGGTGACAAAATTAAGTTTTTTTTATGGCGTTACTTTTTGGTGTCAATTTAGAAACATGTGCTAATGACGTTCTTCTTATTTAATTCACAATGTTTGAATTGACTCTGGTTTTCGCGATAAACCGTTATTTTAAAAATGAAGGAGATTTCACCACATACTTGAGCATAACTCAAGAAAAATTATTCCGATTTTGTTAAATAAAAAATTCAAAAATCCGCAGATAAATTACCTCCAAGTGAACTCCACACTGCACAGCAAAATTTAATTTAATTTATTTAACCAAATATTACAAATTTTAAAAAAATGTAAATTTTAGGCTTCGATCATCGTCAAAATATGTACCAAAATTGATTTCAAGCCCCATGCCGCAGAATCAGTGTTGCCCAATGTTATTTATTTTACTAATAATTTTCTTCCCTGTTCTTTTATCACTAGGTGCTCACTTTAAATTAATTTTTTTTTAACTTAATTAAACAGTCTTCTCTCGACTGTTAACCAAGCGTGTGCTCGAGACTACTTCTAAAATTCTTGCAATAATATTAAGCCTTTGCTTATTTTATTACAACTATTGAAAAACAAAAGCAAAAACCAAAACAAAAAACAAAAAAACAAAAAAAAAAAAACAGCTAAACAGGTTTTGTCTGCAATAACAAGTGTAATGAGCTGTTAGCTCTATTATACTTATTGCAACGACAAGTGTTATGGATAGCGACAACGCTATCGTACTATCTGACGATGCTGCTGATAACAGTGACGAAAGAAACTGGCAAACAGTTGGCTCTCATAAGAGAAAAAGAGACATCTCTTCAAACCTTTCGCCATCACATGGGATCAATAAACGTCAAAATACTGAAAGCAACAACAGGTATGCAATATTGAGTAATTTCACCGATGAACAAACAACAAATCCAGAGTTATCTGGCAACAAACCACCACCAATAATTTTGCCAAATGTCTCTAATGTTAAAAAAATGTCTGATGATTTTAATGAAGTCATTCCCAAAACTGATTTTTACTATAAGGCTCTTCACGACGGTCAACTTAGATTATCAATTCAAAATATTGATTCATACCGTACTTTAATTAAACACTTAAAGAAGAAAAATATTTCATTTCACACATATCAACTAAAGCATGAAAGAGCGTACAGAATTGTTGCGAAAAATCTTCATCATACAACGTCACCAGAAGAGATAAAAGAAGAAATCGAAAGTCATGGTCACAAAGTTAGGCAAGTTAGCAATATTCGAAGCAGAATAAGTAAAGCTCCTCTGTCAATGTTCTTTGTCGACTTAGAACCAAACAATAATAACAAAGACGTTTATAACATCACTAGCATAAACAATGCAATAGTAAAAATAGAGCCTCCAAAAAAAGTGAAAGAAATAATACAATGTTATCGTTGTCAGCAGTTTGGGCACACAAAGGCTTATTGTAATAAATCTTTTAATTGTGTCAAATGCGGTTCGGATCATCCATCAGCGGAGTGCCAGAAGAACTTCGAAACCCCTGCTTTTTGTGTTAATTGCTCGCATAGCCATCCAGCAAATTATAAAGGCTGTGAAATTTATAAACAAATGTTAAGACGGTTAGGCGGGCAACAGCCACGATTCATTTCTAATAGGCAAAACATGTCAAATAAAACATTTACTCCTATAAATCCCTTCTTAAATATGCCAAATAATGGCAACAACGCCAATCAAACATATGCTAATATCCTAAAAGGAAGTGAACCTCCAACCAGCTCAATGCAAAGAATCGAAAATCTTATAAATAAGCAAATCGAGCTAACAAATAATTTATTGAATATGATTACACTTCTCGTCAATAAACTATGCAAATAAATTTACGGCTTGCAATATGGAACGCCAATGGTCTTTCCAACCATACGAACGAGCTCGAAATGTTTTTAATATCTAATAATATCGACATAATAATGGTGTCTGAGACCCATTTTACAAATAAAACATTTTTTAAAATTAGAGGTTTTGATCTCATTTCTACTAATCATCCTGATAATAAGGCACATGGTGGTACTGCGATTTTAATAAAATCTAAAATAAAGTATGAACAATTGAATGGCTTTCAAACAAAATCAATCCAAGCGTCGTGCATTAAAATAATCTGTCATAACGCTCCAATAGTACTCAGTGCCATTTACTGTCCTCCAAGATATAGTCTTAAGTGTATCGAATTCCAAAATTTCTTCCAAGGTCTAGGAAAAAAATTTATTGCTGGTGGAGACTACAATGCCAAGCACCCTTGGTGGGGCTCCAGATTAATCAATCCAAAAGGCAGAGCGCTCTATGAATGTATCAACAGCAAGAAATACTCAGTATTATCTACAGGAAAGCCAACATACTGGCCAACCGATCCAAGGAAGATTCCAGATTTAATGGATTTCGCGGTTTATTCTGGTATACCACAGTCTCTACTGAGCGCATTTCACTCGGATGATTTGAGTTCTGACCATTCCCCAATTATTATTGACTATAGTACTTCTCCAAATATTGCTCAAAACAATTATAAAATAATAACTCCACAAACTGACATAAAATCTTTTCAATACTGTATAGACAAAAATATAAACTTAAACATATCCATAAAATCGAATAATGAATTAGACACTGTTGTTCAGGACCTTACTAATATCATTCACGAAGCTGCATATTTATCTAAGCCGGATAAAATACAAAGAAATGTTCACTCAGTAAAACTGTCAAATGAAGTTGCAGAAATGCTTAGAAATAAAAGAAGACTCCGAAAAATCTGGCACGCTAGTCGAAATCCCAACGATAAGCGAAACTTAAACAAAGCCACCAAAGACCTCAAAGAACATCTCGCTGAAATAAAAAACCAGGCTTTTAAAGACTATGTGAAACATCTTAATCCAACAAAATATGATGAGCACCAGTTATGGAAAGCCACAAAGTATCTTAAACGGCCACCTAAACGAAAAGTTCCTATCAAAGACCAAAACAATGAATGGCACCGAAGTGACAGAAGCCAAGCCAAAGCATTTTCTGAACATCTTTGCAATATATTTCAACCTCTTTCTTTAGCGAGTGCTTCTGAAGTCAGTGAAATTACTGAATTTTTGGATGCTCCTTGCCAAATGGCTCTTCCTATAAAGCATATACGGCCTAATGAAGTCTTCAATGAAATTAAAAATCTAAAAAATTCAAAATCCCCTGGATATGACCAAATTGATGGTAAAACTGTTAAACTTCTCACGAAAAAGAGTGTCTTACTGCTTACATTTATTTTTAATTCCATTCTTCGCTTAAACCACTTTCCAACTCCTTGGAAATGCGCAGAAATAATAATGATTAACAAACCCAACAAGCCTGAAAATGAACTGACGTCATACCGCCCAATTAGTTTACTGGTTATATTCTCCAAAATGTTTGAAAAAATATTTTTACGCAGAATGTTACCAGTCATGGAATCACTTAACATCGTACCAGAATATCAATTCGGGTTTAGACACAATCATGGCACGCCAGAACAATGTCATCGAATAATTAAAACTGTGCGCGATGGCCTTGAAACAAAAAAATACTGCTCATCTATATTCTTAGATATTCAACAAGCCTTTGATCGTGTGTGGCATACTGGCCTATTACACAAAATAAAGAAACTTCTTCCTCATCCCTACTATATGATCCTTAATTCGTACTTAAAAAACCGCACTTTTTATGTTAAAATTGGAGAGGAGACTTCAAACATACAAGTCATAAATGCTGGAGTTCCTCAGGGAAGTGTGCTGGGTCCGGTACTTTATACTATTTATACGTCTGATATGCCGTCATCTAATGGTACTTTAATAGCAACATATGCAGATGATACGGTTGTTATTGCAACTCATGAAACACCTTCTGTTGCCTCTGACTTAGTACAAAGCCACATTAATAAAATTGAAAGCTGGTTGCAAAAATGGAACATAAAAGTAAATTCCGAAAAATCTGCGCATATTACTTTTTCAATGAGAAGAGAAGAATGTCCCCCTATTAAAATCTACGGATCAACAATCCCAAAAAAAGAAACGGTCAAATATCTCGGCTTACATCTGGACAAGCGGCTCACATGGAAAAATCATATACAGGCCAAAAGGCAATTACTTAATAACAAAAATAAAAAACTTTACTGGCTACTTAGACCAAAATCGGAGCTTACAATAGAAAGTAAACTTAGAATTTACAAATCAATCCTTAAGCCTATATGGACTTATGGGGTTCAAATCTGGGGAACAGCAAGCAACTCCAACATTGAAATACTACAAAGGTACCAGTCTAAAACACTTAGACTAATAGTCAACGCACCATGGTTTATTTCAAATGAAGCAATTCATAAGGACCTAAACATTCCGATGGTTAAGGACGAGATCAGAAATACTAGCTCGAGATACCTAGAGAGGTTAAGCAACCATGTAAACCCTTTAGCCATTTGTCTACTTGATGAGAGCGATGAAGTCAGGCGACTTAAGCGACACCACGTTTTAGACCTGCCTTTTAGAAAATGATTATTATATCTCTAAATTTTGTAAATATGTATATATATTGTCATAGTTATTAAGTTTCCTTTCTGGCACAAAAATTATTAAGTTAAGTCTAATTCAAATTAAATTTTGTAAATAATGTTGTTCTCAATGGAGACCAACTTTTGTATGTATTATTATAACAATTACAACATATTTGCTTATTGTCCTAGCTGATAGATTGCAAATAAAAATGGAAAGAGAAAAAAAAAAAAAACTTAATTAAACAAATCTCATAATTCAAATGCAAAACTATATGAAGTGCACAAAACTCAGATCAAACTAACAAATCAAAGTAACTCAAATCACTCAGGCATGTCGTGGAATCCGACTCGTTTTTGCTTGAATCGGAATTGCAAAACCGATTCCGATCTTAAATGGTGTCGTACATTCCGATCGATTTACGCCTCTTTCGAACATAAACAAAACCGATTGTTGAATCAGCTGTTGCAAAAGTAAACAAAAGTTCTGAAAGCAAATTTTGAGTCAAATTTTAAAAAATGTTAATAAAAGTGTTCAAAAGTTGCAAAAAAATGAGCTCTGGCATTTTGGCTTTTTTGTTGCTGCAAGAAGAACTCCCTGAGAGAATAAAACGCCGAATTCTAAGAGATCACATCAATCCCTTGGATCTACCGGATGCGTCGTAAGGACAAACTACCTGGCAGATACAAGAATGAACATTTGTAAAGGGTGGTTAAATTTTAAGGGCCGATGTTTATTTTGAATAAAACACAAATTATTTAGAAAATTATTTTCATTTCTTTTTATTATGATATTATTGGTATGGTTCAATTATGTACGGAACAAAATATCGGCCAAATGGCCGCCGCGACCTCGGCGGCACACCTCAATCCGATGGTCCAAATTTTCGAGGACGTTGAGGCATAAGTGGAGGTTCTATACCGTTAATGTGCCGAGTTATCTCATCCTTTAGCTCTTGAATTGTTGCTGGCTTTTCAAATAACCCCAAAGAAAGAAGTCCAACGGTGTTAAATCACATGATCTTGGCGCCCAATTGACATCGTCACCACGTGAGATAACATGGCCCTTGAATTTGTCGAGCAAAAGAGACATTGTTTCGTTAGCTGTGTGGCAAGTGGCACCGTCCTGTTGAAACCACATATCGTCCACATTCATATCTTTTAAGTCGGGCCAAAAAAAGTTCGTTATCATCTCACGATAGCGAACACCATTTACTGTAACTGCCTGACCGGCTTCATTTTGGAAAAAATACGGCCCGATGATGCAGCCAGCCCATAAATCGCACCAAACAGTCACTCTTTGTGGGTGCATTGGTTTTTCGATAATCACTCTTGGATTATCATTCACCCAAATGCGGCAATTCTGCTTATTGGCGAATCCCCTGAGGTGAAAATGTGCTTCATCACTGAAGATGACTTTCTTCGAAAATTGATCATCCACTGATGCCATTTCTGACCATTGACGATGCTTGAAATGGTCAAGAGGCTTTAGTTCTTGAGTCAATGGCACCTTGTAAGCGTGTAAATGCAAGTCTTTATGCATAATGTTCATCAACGACGAGCGTGAGAGGTGCAATTGTTGGGCACGACGACGAGTTGAAGTGGGCGGCTTTTTAGCCACACTATCGCGGACAGCAGCAATTTTTTCTGCAGTACGAGCTGTACGAGCATGCTCTGGTGTTTTCACATCTCCTACAGACCCAGTTTGCTCAAATTTTTGCACGATTTTTCCGATTGTACGCACATTTGAACGATTAAATTGACCGAAAAAATCATGAAATGCGCGATATGCATTTTGATTTGAACGCCCATTTTCATAATAAGCCTAAATAACTTTAACGCGTTGTTCGATTGTGTATCTTTCCATGGTTTAAATTGAGTAAGTCTGAAATTGAGAAATGTCAAATGAAATGCTGAAAAAAACATGACGTTTAGTGTGGCCACTACCGCTTAAACAAAGAAGCATTTGTTATGGTGTTGGACACAATAAAAACACACGTGCGTCCGTCATCGATTCCCCCAGTGCTGCAACTAGCTGGAACGCTTCACTTTTTAGCAGACGGTTCGTATCAGCGCTCAGTTGGCAACGATGCAAACATTAGCATGGGAAGAAGCACAGTGTCAGAGATGCTAACACAAATGACACCAGTTTTCGAAAGGTTTATTTGCCGCCAGTGGATACACCTGGAAATGGACATGAATGAAAAGCAAGAATCGAGGAGATATTTTTATAATAAACACAGAATTCCGGGCATCATTGGCTGCATCGACGGCACTCATGTTAAAATAACTAAACCTCATATTGATGAGCACTTGCATTATAACAGAAAACGTTATTTTAGCATGAATGCAATGATCGTAAGTTTGTAATAAGCAGCTAATTATCCTAAAGTAATTCATTTTCATTTTCAGATTTGCGACAGTAATATGGCGATTCGCGCGGTAGATTCCCGTTATCCAGGCTCCAGTCATGATGCTTTTGTTTGGAATTTAAGTAGCGCCAGACAGCATCTTCTTCGACAATACGAAAACGGCGACGGAATATCTAGATTGCTAGGTGACGGCCGATATTGTATTGAACCATTTTTGATAACGCCGTATAGAGACCCCCGTATAGAGACCCCCAGTATGGATCCCAACAATACAAATTCAATGTGGCGCATTGTTCTGCTCGCAACATAGTAGAACGCACGATTGGCGTTTTGAAAAGCCGAATCCGTTGCTTACAGGACACTTTGCATTATCAGCCTGAAAAGGTTGTAAAAATTGTAAACGTCTGTTGCGCCCTGCACAACATCTGCCGGCGCTGGAATATTGAATACAGCAACACTGATAACTTTCTCTCATCAGATCAAGTGCCAGAGGACATGTTTACTTTGCCTCCTAGTGCAACTCTTCAAAATGCAGGTCAAATAATTCGAGACGAAATAGCTAACACACTTTAGTTCATTCTATCACTTCAAAGACTTATTGCAATAAGATGATCTGTCCCAAATTAAAAAAAAAATAATATAAATATAATAGTTTAGATACATATATTTAATTTGTAATAAAAACAAAAACATTCAAAATTTATTTTTTACTTAGTAAAAAACAAAAACATTAAAAAATCTGGTTTTTTTTCAAGTACTGACTAGCTTGTGAGTCTTTCGTTGCAACACAGGTACGTGAAATTAAAAATATCTTAAGAAGAGTAAAATAAAAAAAAAAATATAAAAAAATATTAGGTACTTTTCAATGTCCTATCCTTTTCATACTCAAACTTTAAGAGCTGAAGATGTACTTCCTTGCGTTTGATTTCATTGCGTTCTTGCATGGCTTGGAGAATACGCGAAGAAATACTGGAAACTTCTTCATTAAGTTCCGAAACCGCTAGCGCAATCGCTTTATTGCCCTTTTCAATGGCGTGGTACGCTCGTCGCAAGCTGCTGGCATTTTCTTTTCCTGCTTTTGCGATTTCAGCGAGAGTTTTATGGACGTCTTTTATCATTTCGTTGTTTTCGCATAGAAAGCGATTTCAGCGATCATTTGCACTTTCTGCCCTTGGCTTTTTTGGCGTGCTGGCAACCGCAAGGTAAAATTTGCGTGGTCGCTTCGATGAAGTTGACGGTATTCCACCGTAGCGCTATCATTATATTATAGCGTATCATTATATCTCATAAGCGCTATCATTAACGCCAGGTGCAATGCCTGGTACGCCTTCTACCGACTGCGCCATACTGCATATCCGCACAATTGCCTCCTCCGTTGAACTTAAAACGTGCTTAGAAAAGGGACCCCCTCCTGTAGCACGTTCTTCAATTTTATTGTGCGCTAGTTTCTTTTTTACCTCGCTCTTCCAAACGGTTCATACCTAAAGTCCAAGAACAACCATGAGTTTGGAATCAAAATGCATGTTAAGTTTACTTTCATACCTTTTTCCAGCCATTTGTGTCCTTATTTGGCGGACCCGCACTATTAAGCGATTCGGCAAGCTTCTGCCAAAGGGACTCCACCAGCGGCTTGTATTTTTTGGTAAACCCTTTTCGCAATGTCCGGGTTGTTTTAAATTCCATAAATTGGACAAAAATATCAATTTGTGCCTTATTTTTATGTTTTCCTAAAAATAAATGTTTTTTTTTCTTCCAAATTTTCTTCCTTTTTTCATTTTCTTTTCAATTTTCAAAAAATAGTTTTTTAAATTTTCTTCATTTTCTTCCAAAAATTTTGTACTTACATTTTTCAGAATCACAAATAAAACAAAAGAGTTAGCAATCAGTTGGCCGGTTTGATAACGATAAAAAAGTCGATAAACCGGTTTCTGCGACAGCTAAAACTGACTACAAATCCGATTCGAACATAAAACCAAAGAGATCGGATTCCACGACACCAAAGTGAAATTTCAATCAGTTTAAATTCCGATTTCGACAGCAATCGGATTCCACGACATGTCTGACTAAATTATTTGGAATTTTGCTTTATTTTGTTACTGTAAAGGCTAATGTAAATTTATGGTGTTTCTTCTTTTTTGCCAGAAAATTTGAGGGTAGCTGTTCTTTGCTCGCTTAATTTAAGCCCAGAAGAAAAATGAATGTATGTATGTGGGTATGTGGATATGTGTGTATATCACGTATAGACTCCAAAACCACCGAACCAAACTTTATGAAATTTTCAGGGATACTGAAGCAACATTCTGGAATTCGTTCCTGTTAAGTTTGGTGTTGGTTGGACAAGGGGGCGTGCTACCTCCCATACAATCCAAATTGGCTCTATCGCCCATAAACCAAAAAAAATGCTATACATCAGACGGTTTTAAACACATAAAACTAAAATTTTCTAATTTTGTTCAGATGGTTACTTCCGGTGACTGTACAAAAAATGGGCGTGGTCACACTATATCTACGCCCACTTTTCAGCCACCGTTTTAATTCCTGAGATGTTCAAGTTTTGGTAGTGAATCTTGGTATGCAGGTGTGCAATGGATACAAGTGGCAGTCACTATGTAAATATAAAAGTTGTCACGCCCACTTTTACCGCCCACAAATCAGTAAAAATGCTTTATATCAGACGGCTTTTGCCGTAGAAGATTAAGATTTGATAATTTAGTTCGTATGGTAACTCTCGGTCAATGTACAAAAAATGGGCATGGCCGCACTATATCTACGCCCACTTTATCGAAATCATGCTTATTCCTGAGTTGTACACGTTTTGATAGTGAATCTGGTATGCAGGTTCTATAGGTCCAAGTGGCAGTCACTATGTAATTATAAATGTTGTCATGCCCACTTTTACCGCCCACAAATCAGTAAAAGTGCTTTATATCAGACGGCTTTTGCCGTAGAAGACTAAGATTTGGTAATTTAGTTCGTTTAGTAACTGTCGGCAACTGTTAAAAAATGGGCGTGGGCGCAACATATCTACGCCCACTTTTTCGAAATCATGCTTATTCCTGAGTTGTACACGTTTTGATAGTAACACTTGATATGCAGGTTCTCTAAGTGGAAGTCAATACATATATATATATAAAATTTGCAACGCCCACTTGCACCACCTACAAAAAAAATAACAAAACGAAATGTTTTACATGTTTTATGCCGACTCCGAACGGCTTATGTTTTCAAGAAGCTTTTCATGGCAGTTTTTTCTCTGAGGTTTGCCATTGTCTGCAGAGAGGTGACGGCCAAACAGAAAAATTAATTCAATTGAAAAACTTTCCGTGTCATGTGGGACTCGAACCAGGGTTCTCTCTCGTATGGGCCACACACTCTACCCACTACGTCGCGGCCTCCACTTGGTTTTTTACCCAGAAATTAATAGAACTTCTATAATTCAGACGATTCTCATCGTTATATGCTAAAATTTGGTAATTAAGTTCATACGATTACTCTCGATAGCTTTGCAAAACATGTGCATGGTAGCACTATATCTGTGCCCACTCTTCAGAAATATTTTTATTTATTTACTTATTTATTAATGTACTATAGTTAATTACAATTTAAAAATTATAACTAAGTAAGCACTAGCTGCCAGAGCTATGGGTTAGAAATAATTTTAATTCCTGAGATGTGAACGTTTTGATATCAAACTTGGTGTGTAGGTGCTATGGGTTAAAGTGGCGGTCACTTTATATATAAATGTTACCACGCCTACTTTTAACGCTCACAAATCCATATCAGACTGTTTTTACAGTAAAAGACTAAAACTTGGTAGATTAGTTCATACAGTTCATACTGCCAGAACCCTTAAAAAATGGGCGTGTCGCACTTTGTCTACGCCGACTTTTCAGAAATCATTGCAATTTCTGAGCTGTACGCGTTTTGATAGTGAAACTTGGGATGTAGATGCAATGGGACCAAGTGGCGGTCACTATATATATAAATGTTGCCATGCCTACTTTTTCTGCTCATCTATCTATCTGTAAAAAATGTATGTATGTATACTAAGGCTCCTCATAGAAAAAAGGTGTTCAGGTCGGTTCCTCAAAATAATGCTTTATGTTCTGATGATTCCCCAAATATTTCGACTGTAGCGATAGCCATCCGTGTGCTGGAAGGGTTTGAAATAAAAAAAAAAAAACAAAAACGAAATGGCCATTTCAGCCCTTGAAAAGAATTTGGCCGAGCTTCTTATGCGTGCGTGTTGTGAAATGTTTGAACACATATGATCGAGAACTGGATCTAAAAGTTTAATGCCGACTCCGAACGGCTTATGTTCTCAGGAAGCTTTCCATACCAGTTTTCACTCTCTGAGGTTTGCCATTGACTGCATAGAGATGACGGCCGAACAGAAAAATTAATTCAATTGAAAAAACTTTGTGTGTCAGGTGGATTTCGAACCTGGGTTCTATGGCATTCAAGCCATGCACCTCAACCAGTATGCCACGGAATGGTTTGAAATATGCTCTAAAAATCGAGTTTTTTATAAAAATATTTACTGGTGCGGTAGTTAAAAATAACAACGGCGGTTCTTCCAATCTGCACCAATAAATTTTAAATTTTTACAGTCGGACTAGAGATACTGCAGATTTTCATTAATTTTTTAACATTTTTTGTTATTATTTTCACTAAAATTCAAATTAAAATTTTTTTTGTCTTGCCATGTTACGCTTAGTCAAATAAATTATCTATTGATGATAAAATATAGTGTAAAGTGAATAACTAAATTGAATGAAATTACAAAAATATGTACACATTTTTTACATTGTACAATTTATTTGACTAAAAGTGTATTTTAGTGAAAATAATATGAAAAAAGTTAAAACAATCCATAAAAATACGCATTATCTTTGGTCCAACGGAAAAATTTAAGATTTTTTGATGCAAAATTTTTTTCATTACTCCTATTTCTGACCGTTGGTTTTTTTTTTTCTAACTACCATACCAGCCAATATTTTTAGTCGAAATATTTTAGGGATCATCATAACATAAGCCATGGATTATTTTGAAGAACGAGACTGAACAATTTTTTTTCCTAAAGAGCGTGAGGCGACTTAATGTATATACGTATGTGGGTATATGTGTATATCACGTAAAGACTTCGAAACCGCTAAGCCAATTTTTATACCAAAGCGTTGAGAGGGTTCCTGTGAAGTCTGGAGCCGATCGTAAAAGGCACCTTAAATACACCTAAAATTTTCGATTTCGAACAGATTTGGAATTATAGGTGACACAGCCTTGGAATTCAGTATTCGACCTCAATTTACACATGCCGTTCCACAGGTAACATTTTATGGGTGTTGGACGAGGGGCGTGGTACTTTTTCCGCACCAAAAATTTTCGTTATAGCTTTCGAAATAAGTCACACATCAATGAAACTCGATAAGAACTTACTATAAAAGCATGGCTTCACTAATGCTACGCGTTCTTTCCGGGGATGAGCTAGTAATTTATAATTTATTATTTATAATTTATAATTTATAATTTATAATTTATAATTTATAATTTATAATTTATAATTTATAATTTATAATTTATAATTTATAATTTATAATTTATAATTTATAATTTATAATTTATAATTTATAATTTATAATTTATAATTTATAATTTATAATTTATAATTTATAATTTATAATTTATAATTTATAATTTATAATTTATAATTTATAATTTATAATTTATAATTTATAATTTATAATTTATAATTTATAATTTATAATTTATAATTTATAATTTATAATTTATAATTTATAATTTATAATTTATAATTTATAATTTATAATTTATAATTTATAATTTATAATTTATAATTTATAATTTATAATTTATAATTTATAATTTATAATTTATAATTTATAATTTATAATTTATAATTTATAATTTATAATTTATAATTTATAATTTATAATTTATAATTTATAATTTATAATTTATAATTTATAATTTATAATTTATAATTTATAATTTATAATTTATAATTTATAATTTATAATTTATAATTTATAATTTATAATTTATAATTTATAATTTATAATTTATAATTTATAATTTATAATTTATAATTTATAATTTATAATTTATAATTTATAATTTATAATTTATAATTTATAATTTATAATTTATAATTTATAATTTATAATTTATAATTTATAATTTATAATTTATAATTTATAATTTATAATTTATAATTTATAATTTATAATTTATAATTTATAATTTATAATTTATAATTTATAATTTATAATTTATAATTTATAATTTATAATTTATAATTTATAATTTATAATTTATAATTTATAATTTATAATTTATAATTTATAATTTATAATTTATAATTTATAATTTATAATTTATAATTTATAATTTATAATTTATAATTTATAATTTATAATTTATAATTTATAATTTATAATTTATAATTTATAATTTATAATTTATAATTTATAATTTATAATTTATAATTTATAATTTATAATTTATAATTTATAATTTATAATTTATAATTTATAATTTATAATTTATAATTTATAATTTATAATTTATAATTTATAATTTATAATTTATAATTTATAATTTATAATTTATAATTTATAATTTATAATTTATAATTTATAATTTATAATTTATAATTTATAATTTATAATTTATAATTTATAATTTATAATTTATAATTTATAATTTATAATTTATAATTTATAATTTATAATTTATAATTTATAATTTATAATTTATAATTTATAATTTATAATTTATAATTTATAATTTATAATTTATAATTTATAATTTATAATTTATAATTTATAATTTATAATTTATAATTTATAATTTATAATTTATAATTTATAATTTATAATTTATAATTTATAATTTATAATTTATAATTTATAATTTATAATTTATAATTTATAATTTATAATTTATAATTTATAATTTATAATTTATAATTTATAATTTATAATTTATAATTTATAATTTATAATTTATAATTTATAATTTATAATTTATAATTTATAATTTATAATTTATAATTTATAATTTATAATTTATAATTTATAATTTATAATTTATAATTTATAATTTATAATTTATAATTTATAATTTATAATTTATAATTTATAATTTATAATTTATAATTTATAATTTATAATTTATAATTTATAATTTATAATTTATAATTTATAATTTATAATTTATAATTTATAATTTATAATTTATAATTTATAATTTATAATTTATAATTTATAATTTATAATTTATAATTTATAATTTATAATTTATAATTTATAATTTATAATTTATAATTTATAATTTATAATTTATAATTTATAATTTATAATTTATAATTTATAATTTATAATTTATAATTTATAATTTATAATTTATAATTTATAATTTATAATTTATAATTTTTAATTTATAATTTATAATTTATAATTTCACGAACCACGAATGATTGGGAAAACAAATATGGAGCATTACTTAAAATTAAGTCTAAGTTTGAGGAAGATGAACTACTTGTACAACGAAAATAAGTTGACTCATCTGTGTGACATATTGAAATTGGAAAAAAGTAGTAAACTCATTAAGAATATTTCCCCAATTATTAGCACGAGAACAAAACCAGTTACGATGTTTACTATTTAGATCCCCACAGAAAATGTAAGATCCATTGGTATTAAAGAGTCTCCTTAATCTCACTTATATTTTCCGGTTCTCAGAAAGTCAATGCTAATAAATTTAATTTTAGATAAATCAGTACAAATAATCTCAGCACCAACGTTTTTTACAATCTCACTGTCGATGCTGGGAATTTCATTAAATTTGAAATTTTTTCAATAAATATGGCAACTCCGCCACCTGCAGAGTGCTCTCGTTACTCGAACACAATTATAATTACTATGATAAAATTTATTTCCTTGTTTGAGCCATGCCTCAGAAAATAAACATCTACCAACATTGTTACTTTCTAGGTAAGCAAAGAATTCAATAAATTTTTTGCAGATACTACGACAATTCCAAAACATAATTTTAAAATGAGAATTACTTAACATTAGTATACAGATATTTAAATGCTAATTGAGCAATCACATTAAATTGTTTTTGCTTTTTGCAATTTCCAAGACCTAGAACAATATCAAAAGTTGATTTTGTTATCTCTTCATGGGAGAAAAGATCATCATTCGGCGAACGAGCAGCAGATTGAGAGACTTGAGATCACCACTGCTGACTTGTTGGTATAGCAAAAGCAGCCGGAGAAGAAGCAAGAGGAGGTAAATTTGCGTTTGTCTTTGCGTTTTCTTAAAGTGTGTTTGTTGGCTATCGCAGATGTATATTGGAGACTTCGATAAGCGAGTGAATCTTTGATGTAGTTTCTCTTCAATTTGCAAATAAAGAGCACGATTTGGACAAGCGACATCCATGGACTTTTAATTGCCATTGCAGTTAGCACAATGCAGTGTGTCCACGGTGGAGCATTCGGAAGTTTTATGCTTACCAGCAAAATTTACACACTTTGATTTTATGAAACAAAATCTTTCACCATGTCCGTACAATTGAGGGTTGTACAATTGAGCAATCGTACAATTGAGCGCAAATCATGCAGTTTGACAGACGAGCTTAGGATTAACAAGTTGCACCTGCCGTAAGGCTTAAGCAACTTGGGTCATCTAAAACCTAGGGTAATAGTTCATGAAACAGACAACCAGAACTTTGTGTTGTACCACAACACGGACCCGTTTATGTTTTAAACAAGTAAAACATACGAGGCATCCGGTGTGGCAACACGAACATGGAAGCTATTTCACAAACACAAAGCATCACCCAGTGCCCTGCTGATTAGGAGCATTATGTAATATATTACATACTGCCCGTAATAGCAGTACCAGTTTAGACTTCAGTAGTGACGTACTTACCATCCATCTACTGGTGGAGACGTGACCTACCCAATCTCTTGCATATTAAGACAGATATGCCAGCCCAGTCGTACCATTGCGTGACCCCGCCGGTCAATCTAGACCTGTGTAGCATTCACACAACCACAACCAGTACGAGACTCCCCGAAGGGCCAGCCCATGATAGTCATCTGGGCAACTCGATCCCGTCAAATGAGGATCCACAACATCCCCGCAAAAAGACCAAGAACACACAAATGCAATTACGAAAAAGTGCATTCTTACTCATGACCGTG
This sequence comes from Coremacera marginata, assembly GCA_914767935.1. Taxonomy (NCBI): domain Eukaryota; kingdom Metazoa; phylum Arthropoda; class Insecta; order Diptera; family Sciomyzidae; genus Coremacera; species Coremacera marginata. The sequence continues at coordinate 116,347,802 of OU612045.1, forward strand.
CTCAATGAGCACTTAAAGGGCTAGGCTAACAATTTGCAGTTGCCGACTCAACTGGAAACTATTGCACATGACTGGTACCTACTCTGGAGGACCTTTGCAATTGCCACTCTTACTCTGGCCGTTCGGATTTCAACATCCAAACATAGAGTTTTGGCCATTGTTCTCAGGGACTGCCGTGCTCAGTATGGGAACCCTTAGTTAGAACAACCCTTTTCAACACTTCCCTCAGTGACTGTCGTGCCAGTTTGAGGGTGCGAGTCAAACAAGTCGACAAGCAATCCACTTCGGAAAGCCGACACTTTGATGCACACATGCCAACACTTCACATCTGTTTTAATACGCCCAATTAAGGTCTCAGTGCGGTGGATAGATAGGGTCTACCCCATTTGACAGGTAAAGACTGACCCCGTACTAACAAGTTTTAAGGTCAATTGCTATATCTTCGCAGGCTTGTGTCATATCGATATGCCGAATATGACCTGCTACCAAGATGGGCGCCACCCCGAGCTCTTGGTTGGCCTTACCAGTTTTTACGTTTGCAGAACGTATCCTACAAACAACCCTCCTCCTTTATCCTGGCTTGGGACAGGCAGGCGCAAGCTCGACCTGGCGGAGTTCATGCAGTTTGACAGTGCCACTCTCAAAGTACACAATGTAAAGCAGTCAACAAAGCTCTCCTGTTTTTTTAACGATAATATTTTCCTCTCTACATTTTAAGGCAAGTGAGACCAATTTAGCTTTAACCGTATCCTCGGAATGGTTATCTAGTCCGTATAACACTGTTTAAACAGACTAGGTGTATTTATTCCCGTGACAATTGGTGTCACAATTGCGCTGGCTATTTGGCTTTATGCTGCAATTTATCGAAATCGTCAACGGCTAGATTCTGCATATAAACCTCATGCAGTTTCTGCTCGAAGTGTATGTGCAGAGAGAAATAAAATACAGAACAATGGTAGGCATAATTAAATTATAATTTTATTAATAATTTCTTACGTTTCTTTAATCTTCAATTCGTGAAGAGGCTGCTTGACAATGACTGTTGAGACAACGCAGGAATATATGTATATATAAAGTAGAGAAGCAGAAAAACTGGATCGTTTAGAAAACTCAACGTTTGCCTATGCTAATCAATATGTGATATGTGAACAGCTCGTCAGAGGATCGAAATTGGAATATCGATACTCGAACGAGTCAATAAGTAAGTATGTTAATTTTAATTATTCTGTTACAATCTTTAGGGTTGCGGCATAAACATGCCGGCCCTCTTACAATATTAATTTAAGAAAAATATTACTGTGAGCAAGATTGCGAAATACTTAAAATATCTTAGAGTTAGTAAAAAAGGGTTGATCAATTTCAGTCTTATTTATTAAATATAATAAAAACATATTTATAAAATATAATGTGCAGTGTGCGTATTATAAAAATATTTCGTTATTAAAAATTCATTGAAATTGACTATCAATGTATAGCTAAAAACATGTAGTAGTTCACGCTACCACGGTACCCGACAGCACCCAGCCGAAAATAGTGTTTTGGGTAATAACTCCCCACAACCCACTTGGAAATATTCCCGACTGGAGTATTTTGGGGTAAACGTTAACTCCTAAAACCATCATCACGGGCGACGAAATGAAGAAGTCGCTGTCAGCTAACATCAGGTTCGAGAAATTACCTCTGACCGATGCGTCCAAACTCTTTTTGGGTAAAACGCGGGTAAAGTGTAAGCCGACTGATTGGATTCGTAGTTTGCTCAGAGTGTTAGGGAGCAAAACTTTTTTGAACCAACCCGTAGGGTGGGTAACCCTAGCTGACTCACTATGCGATGTGACAACCGACGTTTCGGCTCAGTGGTCGATCAGGGCCTGAACCTGAAGCTTTTGACCCCGCTGGACAACCTTAACAACTGCCGTAGGGAGCAGCGGAGTCACCAGTTGCAAATTAAGTAATGGTGATGGCGAGGGCTGGCGTTGAGAGTCTCTATTTGAGTGACGATGTGGTGCATCATTATGAGAATAGTGTTGAGACTGTAGGTGGCGTCCTTTTCCACGACGGCGGTTCTCGGTAAATAGGACCTTCTGCTAATAGTACCTTTAGCACTGAGTTTGGCGCGGCCACTCATTTTGAAGGGCGGGTCTAAAAGAACGTGATTCGTTCGCGTCTCGTATACGTCTCGCCAATCTCTTCTCGTCATCTACTTCTGACGCCGATCTCCTATCAACGCGTGCTGCGTCCGACAAACAAGGCCGGGCAGCAGACTCCTCGGCTAGCGTCCCTCCTTCGCGTGAACACAGGCAAACGAGGCCTGGCAACGCTTTGAGGATCAGGCTTTGACTTCTTCACGCGGTTGTTGTGTCCCAAATGCAACATGGTATGGTGCTGCTCTTTGCAGTGGCGACATTGTCCGTCGCTTTGGCACAGATTGGTGATGTGGTTCGGTGACAAGCACTTTGAACAGTACTTGAACAGCAACACCAGTCGCAGCCGCTTTGCTACGTTCCCTTTCTTGAATACTGTGCAGAAGTGCAGCGGATGGTGCGACATGCACATCATGCATTTTAGCGTGTTTGTGGTTGGCGCTTGCTGGACAGTCGACATGATTCGAAGCTGGAAGAAAGACAAGAAAAAATAAATGGTAAACTAAATAAAATCTAACTACTCAATTGGTGGTAACAGAATAAGTTTTACCACCGGCCTAGTAATAATTCCGCGTTCAGTGCGTACATCGGCGACACGGACACGACTGTCAGAGCCTAGATATACCTTGACGACTCTTCCCAGTCGCCACTCGTTGGCCGAAAGATTGTCCGATTTTATGACTACCATATCATCAATTTTTAAATCCACACGGGGATGTTTCCACTTATATCTCTTGTGAAGTTCTTTTGGGTAATCATTCTCCAAATGTTGCAGAACCTTTGGTTCAATGCCTTAAGTTTTTGCCAACGATTGATAATAGAAATGGGACTTTCATCAATGTCGGGCTCAATTGGAGCCAGCAAAGGCCCCCCGATTAAAAAGTGAGCTGGAGTCAATAGTGCCAGGTCATTAGGATCTGAAGGCATGGGGCTAAGAGGGCGTGAATTGAAACATGCTTTGATACGCGACAGCAATGTAGAGAGGTCCTCAAACGTGTATTTCGTTTCTGATGCGACTTTTTGGAAGTGTAGCTTAAAACTTTTGACACCCGCTTCCCACAAACCTCCCATATGGGGAGCACCTGCTCAAATAAAGTGCCAAGTTAAGTGTTCGTAGGCAAACTTGTACACCACCTGCTCTTTCGAATTCTGGAGAAAAGCTTTAAAATCTTATTTAAAGGCTCGCGAGCAAAGTTTCATTGTCCGAGTTCATTTTATACGGACAACATCTACATGCGACAAATCTCGAAAAGGCCAAAAAATGACAGTGCTATGATCGCTAGTAGCCTCTAAATGAATGGCTTTCGAAGCAAAGCAGACAAAGACACAAATATAGCCCTTTGTTATTAGACAAGCGCGCCCCGTATAATTTTTAATTTCATAAGGACCAGCTACTCCAATAGTCGCAAATGGGCGAGACAGTTTGGTTCGCACTGGTGGTAATGAGACCATCATTTGGGTCTGCAACCGCTTGCGGTCGATAACACAGACCTTACAGTTGTGTATGATTAACTTAATCATATTTTTTACTCTGGGAATCCAGTATTGCATCCGAAAAAGTCGCAATATAAGCTGGTTCCCACCATGAAGGGAAATTTCATGGGTTAATTTCACGAGTAACTTAGAAACTTGGCAATCATACGGTAAGATTACAGGATGGCGTTCATTATAAGATATGTAATCAGTCTCCGATAATCGTCCGCCAATTCTGAGTACTTGATAGCTGTCAAAGAAAGGGTTCAGATTTAAAATGAAACTCTTCGAGTCAATCAAACTCTTCTTGGATAGTTGGGTATACACAGCGGGGAACCCCAATTTTTGACTCTCGATAACGAGTCTTCTCGTTACCTCTTTAATTTTTGGCTGTGATATTTCAACAGCTTGATGGCAGAAATTATTCTTATGTGTCCGGTGAGTTCTGTGATAGAATCCTAATACGTACGATAAAACTCGCAGCGCTCGAGGCAGTGAAGAAAAACGTTCCAAAATATCTAAACTATTTGAGCAAGCCACATGAGCTTTAATGGGTTTCGTTTCCATTGTGGTGTCATACTCGTAGTTTCGATTTGGCCACTTACTAGCATGCTGTTGTAGCCATAAGGGACCAGTCCTCTACTGGCTAGATCCGCTGGACTATCCGCGGAGTCCACATGATTCCACTTCTCCGTCCCTACCTTGTCGCTGATTTAAGTAACACGATTGGCGACAAAAGTAGTCCAGGCGCATGGTTGCTTAAGTAGCAAAGCCAGCACAATAGTTGAATCCGTCCATAGGAACAGCTGATCGTTGTAAGCTTCTAAGGTTTTTAGAAACGCTTCAACCATTTCTGCCAACAGTAGTGCACCGCACAACTCAAGCCTTTGTAGCGAGACCGTTTTGATTGGTGCCACTTTCGTTTTTACAATGAGGAGGTGGGCACTCACTTTGCCTAAGCGCTTGACGCGAATGTAAATAGCAGCCCTATATGCTTTTTCTGAAGCATTGCAAAACCCGTGAAATTAGACTTCGTCTTCAGGGGAGTAATCGATCCAACGTGGTATCCGTACACTACTAATACAAGTGTAATCGAGCATAAAAGCTTGCCAGCGTTGTAAGGTTGAAGGATTCAATTGATCATCCCATCCGATACCATCCAACCAAACTTGTTGCATCAGAATTTTGGCGATGACCACGACCGGAGCTAACATTCCAGCAGGGTCGAAAAGTTTTGCTATTGCAGATAGCACCTCCCTTTTGGAGAAACTTCCTTCTTGATCCAACGGTCGCGCATGGAAATAAAAATGGTCAGACTGGTTCCACCTGGTTCCTAGAGTCTTGACGTTGCTCATATCTTCCAACGGCAGGAAATCCTCTCGTAGCTGATGGTTTGGTGGGGTTCCTTGAATCACGTCATCAGAATTGGACGTCCACTTTCGCAAGATAAAACCTACTGATTCGGCCGCTTTTTCTAATTCTGTTCGCGTTTGAATTGCTGACTCCAAGTCATAACCTGCCGCCAGTGCGTCATCTACGTACATATAGTGACGCAAGATTTTTGATGCTGGTGGCTAGCTGCTTTCCACATCGTCGGCCAGCCGTAAAAGGGTCCGAATTGCTAAAAATGGAGCACAGTTGACACCGAAAGTGACTGTTTTGAGCTGAAAATCTTGAAGCTGATTCCCTGGTGAATCGCGAAAAATTATTTGCTGGAATCGCTGATGCTCTTCAGTAACTAGTATCTGGCGATACATCTTCTCGATGTCACCATTAAAAACAAACTGAAAGAAGCGCCATTTTAATACAAGCAAAGTCAAATCACCTTGCAAAATTGGATCCGCGTGCAATACATCTTTGAGGGTTATGCCATTTGATGTAGAACTTGACGCATTGAAAACCACGTGAACCTTAGTAGTTGTACTATCAGGCTTCATTACGACGTGATGAGGAAGATAGTAACACGACGATGGTCTCTGATTGAGACCAGAAGACACTGCTCGCATATGGTCCAGTGCCAGGTATTCGATTAAGAACCTCTTGTATTCCTTCTTGGATTCTATATTTTTGGTTAGTCTCGTCTCATTGCGCAGGAATTGATGCACCGCGAAATAGCGTGAATCACCTAAACAGATGTTATGTGGAAAACTCTCCTTGAAAGGCAAAGTCACAACGTACCGCCCATTGGTGTTCCACTTGGTTGTTTTGACATAATTGTCCCTCAAGTCCGGAGACTTGGGCATAAACTCGACGAGTAGCGAGCTGAATAAGTCGCTGCACCCTCTCAGAGATAAAAGAGCCCTCTGAGCCAGAATCAATAAGTGCTGTGGCTTTAAAAACGGATCCTCTGTGGCAAATATTTATTATTGCGGTTCCCAGCAATAATATTCCCAATAAAATCCCAGCAATTGAATATTCCGCTGGACACTGCAGATGCTTGCGACGGCGACGCGACTTGGTTAGTGGATTGTATAACTGTACTTGTGCTTAGACCTCCCGCATCTGATCTGATCTGATATAAAATCTTGTAACAACGAATGATGTCGTTGTTCACAAGAAGAGCAGCTGTAGCCGCTTTAACAATTTTTTTAAGTATGGCTCGTTGATTAACAGTTGAGGCAGCACTGGCACAGCCTTGCAGCTGACGATCGTTCATTTACGTTCATTTACGTTCATGGCCAAAAACTTCAGATGTTGCTGGTTTTTACACAGCTTGCAATTTTTGTTCGTCACATTTACCTGATATGTGTTAACTTGCTTCACATTTGGTAAAGCTGCGATCGGTTTTTGCCCTTTTGGCGCCGTGCCTCTGATGTCAGACACCATTTCTAACATCTGCAAGCGACCTGTTATGAACTTATCAAGGTCAGCCCATTTGAGGATTTCTGCCTTGCCTTCAATAGATCGCTCCCATAAGGAGAGCGTAGTTTCAGGCAACTTCGTTGAACATAGATATGTGAAAATAGCATCCCAATTGCTAATATCTACTTTGTGCTTTGTAAGTGGAAATGGCATTATTAATGTCTCTTTGTAATTTTTTAATATCACTTCCAACCTCGTTTGTTACAGCTGGCAGATTAAATAAAATCTTAAGTTGGCTATTTACTAAGATCCGCTTATTTTCATAGCGGTCTGTTAAGTTTTGCCAAGCTGTAGGAAATCCTTCATGTGTAAGAGGAGATTTGTGACGGGTCTTCTAATTGAGATGAAAAAGTTTTTCAACAGGCGTTAGCCGATTATTTGATATGTAGATTGCTGAAAGCATATCTCTAAATGAAGGCCATGTTAAATAATCAGCGTCAAATAACTCAGTATCACACGGTGTCAAGTTGATATCATGGCGAGCCGTTGCCAGCTCAACTTGCGAAACATCCACTTCAATAAGTCTCATCGCCGTGGACAACTTATCGCTTAGTTCGTTCATCTTTACTAGACATCGAACATTTGCTTGATAACATGAGCGATATTTGACTTCCGCTAGGGTGACGTTGTGATCCACTTCGCCACTCGCTACCACTAATTTCAGCAAGCAAGCGTCATATGAAGTCTTTACGTTGTTCCGTTGAGACTTCAATTCATCCTCTTGAATTCTCAGAGCGAGAATTGTATGCTCATCGTGAGGAATATCATTGAAGTCTTTTTCCATATCAAAAATGGTGTCGGCATTTCTCATGAAAGAGATTAGTTTCGCCATTATTTGCTACTTGATCGAAAACTAGCACTATAAAAAAAAAACGATGAAATTGGCACAAGACCGGAGAAATTTTCTAATAAGTAGAAAAACTTATAAAATTTTGATGAATAATCAGAAAAGGTATCTAATACGTAGAAACTTTCGATCTATTTTCTCGAGAAAATAAAAGAAAAAAATCGGATAAATTTTTCTGATATTAAAAAAGTTATTCAAATTCAATGTATAAGCAAAAATTGTTTCTAATACGTAGAAACTTTCGACATTGTTTTTTTTTTTTTACTATATAAGAAATTGAAAAATCCAGACAAAATTTTCTAATTTGTAGAAAAAATTTTTTTGTATTTAAACTCGAATAAAAAATCAAGTAAAAATTTACTACCTTGTAAAAAATTTACAAAAAGTATTGTATCCTTTGTTTCTAATTTGTAAAAACTTCCCACAAAAAGATACAAATGCTTTGAAAAAAGTTGTTTTTTGTGTATAAAAAAACGATAAAAAAATCTGAAAAATCTAATTTCTAATTTATAGGAAAATTAAAAAGTATTGTACCCTTTTTTTCTAATTTGTAGAAACTTCACACAAAAAGATATGCATGCTTTGAGAATTTTTTTTTTAGAAAATGCTCGAATATTTAAGAAATAATTCGGCAAAAATAATTTCAAAAAAAACTTAAGTAATATTTTTTCTAAGTTTCTAATTTGTAGAAACTTCGCAACAGAAAAAGAGATATAAGTGGAAAAAATAAAAAATATTTTTATATTTTTTTGTTTAATTAAAATTTTTATTAAATTTATAAATATTTCTTGAATATTTTTTATTAAATATTTCGTTGTACAAATTGAAATACCAACTACAAAAATGATTATATAGCTTTATATAAAATTAATAAAATTTTATTTCTTCTACAATTATCCTCAATTCTAATACGCAATAGCTTTTGAAGACCAGAAGCGAAATTGAAAAATCCAGAGAAAATCACATTAATGCATCCAAAAAAATTTTGTTTAATGATGATTTCGCCTTAAGTAGTGGGAATTTACCATAAATTAATTAAATTCTCTGGAAAGTTGCCAAAGTAAACTTCGCAAAATTTACGATAGCTTTTCAACGAATTGGCAACGCATTTTTCTACTTGCCTTCCAGCTTTTGCGATTGTTGTTTCAATCAGGTTTCGTTGTTATGTTTTGTACTTATTTTCGCGAGTGATCGTTTTAAGTTATTTTTATCAATAATATAACACTTAAAAACGGATTATAATATTAATTAAATAAAATAATAATTTTATTTTAATTTTATTAACAAAACAAACAATCGCGACGGGAAAAATTTGTTTAAGCAAAGCAAACGAAATACGCACGCGTGTGTGTGTGTGCAAAATTTGTTTCTTGTTAAAAGTGTCTTGTTTAAGTTGCTTTTAAAGTGTTTTGCAATTAAAAATCACTTTATTCACTTTGCAAAAACACGAAAATAAAATATGTAATTTAAATGTGAGTGTATAAAAGCAACATAACAAACTAATCAAATTGCCCACCGCAACTCGGACGGACAGATTTGTTTCATTTAAGAGTTTATTTACGCGAATGTGAGTGTATGTGTGTGAACAATCAAAAAATTTTGCTTATGCTTTATGTTCGTAATTGCGTAAAACTTTAATAACTCACTTTATATTCTGTGGCAATGCAAATAATGTAATTCAGTAGAATCCTCGGGAGTTTTTTTTTTACATAAGATTATAATTACTTATGGACAGAAGCATTAGTTATTTGTGTGTGAGTTTATTTTTAGTTGGTTTTTGCAACGTAAATGCCGACGGTCAATCACTTTTTTGCCAAATTGTTCAAAAGCCGACGGCAAAGCACTTTTTGTTTTCTTTAAATAAAAACTTTTAACAATATTGAAAAATGATTGAAAATTATGAAAAATGCCTTAAAATTGTTAGCATAAGTATAAAATTTCACATCAAAGTGTCCACTTCGTGCAACTTCGGCGCAAAACAAAAAAAGGTGCACTTTGTAAACTTATAATTTTCTTATATAAAAACTTGTTAAAAATTCGCATATCTTGCAAAAACCAACTCGCGCACCTTCACACACTTTTTTTTTTTTTGACGATTGAATTATTATGTAATTTTTGAAACCAAAATAAACACTTGCACTATTTACTATACTTAATGAGACATAAAAGATCGATCAACTAACCTTTTTTAACTGGTGGTTGTTAAAGATGACTTGAGGACTGAAAGGTGTTCAATTTAATTCCTTTTGTAGGCGGACGTTCTAAAAAGGCTCAGGAAGGACTGTAACTGTCTGAGGGTTTGCCTTAAACAACAATTAAAACGATCATCAGTGCTGTGTGCGCTAGTTAGCGATTACTTCTGACAATGTGTTGTGTTTATTTCTATATGAAATCAAATTATATTATAACATATTGAATATTACAAAATGGATCTTACCGCAGTGTTTTCACCCTCCTTGTGACAGGTTACGAAGTTACAAATTAAATGCATTTATTAAATTTACGAAGATGGCGATAAATAAGCAAATGTCAAACTTCGCAAGACATGGTGAAAACACAGGGCGTTTCAAATCGAAAATAATAAAGATTATTTATTAATATTAAAGGTCGTTTTGCAACATGCGCTCCTCCGTGGAGCGACCCGCTATATCATCACACAAGTCCAAAACGGCCAACTTAGACGTGGCACGACGCAGCAAACCTTTAACTGTGCACACGTCTGTGCGTCGAATGACTCCATCGGCACCTGCGTAAACTCTCTACTCGCCCTCGACACCACTCTCTTCACGGCATACTGACGTCGCAAAGGAACACGAAATCTTCCTTTACCTCTGTAGCTCTCTGGCACCATCTAGCCTGGCGCGTTAAGGTCGCTAAATACTCCACTATCCACCGCTTCCAGAACCGGTCTCTTAACTGACGCGAAATGCGCCACTGTTTGCGAAGCATATTGTATCTCACTGATTGCTCCTCTATGGCAGGCGTGTTGGCGGTATTTGCTGACTCAAGCAGAAAGTGGTTGGGTGTGAGTGGCTCCTCTTGATCAATTGTTATCGGCATGTGCGTGAGTGGTCGAGAATTCACCACATTCTCAGCCTCAATGATAAAACTCGTTAAGGTATGCTAACGCGGAACGGTCTCCTTGACAGTGTGCCGTAAGACACACTTGACGCACTTCATCATTATTTAGCAGATTCCTCCCTCCGACGGGTTGCAGGGCCAATTGAAAATTCACTCAACTCTTTTAGCTGATACCTCACTTTGTAACCGCTCGCAATCGAAGACCTCTGAGAATCGCTAAGCTTCATTATCAGCTCCAATAAATTTTTTCGCATTGTCGGAGCGCATTCTTGCTGGTACGCCACGGCGATTGATGAAGTTGCGTATTGCTAGGATACTTGAATCGGTCGACAAGTCGTGCGCTACCTCTAGGTAAATGGCGCGGATTGTTAGGCAGGTGAATAGTGCCACCCAACGTTTTTCAGAGCGCCGTCCTACTGCTACTGTTTACGGTCCAAAGTAGTCTACTCCGGTGAAGGTAAAGGCCCTGACGTACGGCGTTAGGCAGTCCTTAGGCAGAGAACCCATGAGTGGCATGTCCGGCGTAGCTTTGGCCGTTTTACAGACAAAACAACTGGATATCACTGTGCGCAAAACTGGCCTTAAGCGTGAGATCCAGAACTTACGTTGGACTGCATATATGGTTGAATCCATATTCTGATGATGCAACTTCTGATGCTAGTGCTGAACAAATAATTTGGTAAAGAAATGGGCAGGCGGAAAAATTATTGGTCGCTTCGAATCGTATGGAAGCCAGCTGGCGGCGTCAATGTGACCAGAGACTCGAAGTATCCCGTACTCATCTACAAACGGAGATAAATTGAACAGCAAGCTTTTTGGCGGCAGTGGCTTATCTTCTTCAATCATCTTCAACTCCTCAGCAAATGTTTCTCTTTGTACAAGGTGGCATAATAGATGTTCTGTTGTATCTAGCTCAACTGCTGTCAGTCCATACTCTTAATTTTCTAATTTTCTCTTGGGAGTTTTCGGCAACGTTCCACGAATCTGACTATCCAGCCAGCTGCTCTTTTAAGTCTAACAAATTTCAAAATTTTAGAAAAATCTATAAGGTTTTTACTCACATCTATTAAAGAAATCTTTGGGTGGATTATTTCTTCATCATTATCTGGATTCAGCTCCTTGCTGAGTGTTTTTGGCCAGTGCTCTTCATTATTCAGTAGAAATTCAGGACCCTGGAACCAGCATGATGTCGGGCTTAAGTTAATATGGCGCTTGGCACGCGTAGCTTCATCGGCAATATTGTCTAGCGTGGGTACCACCTCCATTGAGCTGGCGCAGAAGCAGTTAAGATTTCAGCTATACGGTGGGCTACAAAGGGCTTAAGTCGTCGATGCTCTCGAGTCACTCCATAAAACGCAGGAATCGGTGTTGACTGAGTGCCCTTCCATTATGGTCACCATTAAGTGCGTGCCAAGTACGGCGGTTTGTAGTTCGGGGCGTGGAATGGTCAGCAGCTTCAATGGAGCACTTTTCGCTTTGGCACACACGAGCGATAACTCCACCTCGTCCATCGCGTTGACAATTCTCCAGTAAGCTACCGCAGCGAATGCTTCTTCGCTTGAATCGAAGAATTCGTGGAGTTGAAGTTGTCATGGCGTGCCTCCTCTGAAGTAAAAACGTGGTATTCGACAATGGATTACCTCAGTCATATGCTGGCGAAATCTTTGCCAGCCGGCGTTGACATCACTTGGCAATGGCTCATCCTAACTAAAGCTCCTCTTCCATACTTCTCTTAGTAGCAGCTTAGCGCCAATGGTAACGTGACACAAGAATCCAAGCGGGTCAAAGATTGACATCACGATGCTTAACAATTCTCGCTTCGTTGGGATGCACAGTCCTTCCAAGACCCCTGTTTCGCCAGTTCATTTTCATTTAATTTTTTATTTAAATTTTTTTTCTATTTTTGATTTTATATTAGTTTAAGAATAAATGAATTGTTAGTTTTAAGTTAATGAATTATGCACCCTGTTTGCATAACTTCCTTTGTTTTTAACTTCTTCTTTTCGCTCTCTCTTTTTTGATCTTTTGTATTAGATGTAAGATTTGAATATTAAAAACTCACTTGAAATAAAGTACTTGAAGCGTTCGTTTCTTTGTCGAAGAGCTCCGCGGAAATTAAGTGCCCTAACAATTTTACAAAAAATTAAAACCAACATTTAACAATTAAATAACATTCAACAATTAAACATTAAACAGTTAAAAACATTTACAAAAAGAAGGTTAACGAAACCACAAACAGTTTTTAAGTTAATTAAAAGAAATTAACATTCTTAAAAATTATTAAGAATTTTCATGGCGCCCGAACAGGGACTTAATTAATTTCTATTGTCGAGCTCAAAATCTTGTCGCGCTTCAAATTTTTAGTTTTCGCGATTTCAATTAAATTAAAATCATCGCTTTGTGCCGTTTTCTAATCCGCCGCTGCCATCGTTTTTAACCGCGCAAAATAGTGGTTGCTTGCTGCCGAACATCGTTGCTGCTCAGTGATCCCGTTTGCTGCTGAAACGCTGCATCTATTGCCGTCCTCTGCTTGCGTCGCTGCTGATCCGCCGCTGTTGGTGCTGTTGCTGGTGTTTGCTGTTCCGTTGCTGTTAACAACGTCTTGTGGTTCAATGGTTTGCAGTTGCTGTATATGCAAAAAGGAAGTTGCCAAATCCAAGGTATTTAAATGCAATTAATTTAAAAAGTGCAGGAAAGTTCAACTGCTTAATAAAGCAAGGCGTTCTTATCGCTACTAAAACCGGCAAAACTGATATAAATTGCCGAGAAATTATAAATATTTAATTAACAAAACGAATTTAAATATAAAACTAAATTCGTTTTGCGCACGATTAATTGCATTTCTCTTTAAAATTACACACATACCTACATACTCGTATATACACAAAGACGTGGAACAACAAAGTGCGTTGCGCAGGTTTTTATTATAATAATAATTAATTTATCGCGCATAATTTATTTGAAATCAGAATTTCAAGTCATTTCGAAAAAGTTCAAGTGATAAATTACCGTGAAAAAATCCTTAAGCCACAGTTTTCGTCTTTGCTACTTTTCTTAAAAAAAATAAGTCCCGTCGGCAAATTTGAACCAATTGTCATATTGAGAATTCGTGTTTTAGTGTAAAACCGAGTTTAATCCCTAGTGACTTTAATAAACATTAAAAATAAGTGAATAAATTGATTTCATTATTTTAAAAAACAAAGTGGAGTGCAAGTTTTCGTTTCGCGTGTGTACAAATATACATACACACAATCATCACCTCGCTCTCTTTGTTTTGTTTATTAAAGTTAACAGGGTTGCCACCTCGAAAAATTTATCGAGAGACGTACGCGGGATTTTTCATATCCTTGTCCGGTTTTATTTCACTAATAATTGAACTTAGTTTATTTAATAAATTTTAAATAAAATAAAAATTGAATTTCTACACTGGAAAAAAAATATTCAGTCGTCGAATAAAATAAATTGTTTTTTTTACATTTCGGCAATTCAATTGCATTTTAATACTGGTGTGAGACTTTAACTTACAGTGAGTAATTAAAGTTTTTTTCGATTGCGAAGATCAACTTCTCGGTGTTCTTGAACAATTTAAGTACACAAATTAAGTAAATTCAAAGCAGTGCGCTTAGAATAAATTAATTCAACAACAAATAATCTAATTTTGTTCGCCAATTTATTGCAAATTGCGTTTGTGTTGATTTAATAACTTTATTCGCAACTATGGCTCCAAAACGCCAAAATTCTCCACACCAAGATGCCACAGATGCGTTAATTCAACAGAGAGAGACTGTATTGGCTAACATTCTAAGAATGAAAAGATCCATACATGAGAAGACCATTTCTTTAAATCCTCTCGAAATAGAATGTCGATTAGATATTCTTAATTCATACATTGAGCAAGCTATGAACTATCAAAGAAAGATAGAGGCAATCGATGCCACCGATGATTTTCGCTCAAATCTAGAAGATGCATGCGTTTCTACGAAATCATTGTTTTTGCAAATTGTAAGCAAACATAGGAAGTCTAGGGTTCCTGAAACATCGTTTGGATGCAATCAACACCAATCTAGACTTCCCAGCATGCGTCTTCCTAAGTTTAGTGGGAAATATGCTGATTATAAGAATTTTATCAGTCTTTTTGAAAACCTTGTGGATAACGATCCCACGTTGACTGATATTGAAAAATTCAACCATCTGCTGTCATGCTTATCTGATGAAGCTCTTGGTACAGTAAAGGCCTTCCAAGTTACGGAAAGAAACTATCCGAAGGCTTTAGCTAGTCTGAAAAAGGTTTATGACAATAATTGTCTTATATTTTTCGATAGCATTTCGAAGCTTTTTGATTTGCCAGAGATCAATAAACCGTCCGCTTCTGCCTTACGTACCATGATCGACACAGTATCAGCGCTTTACGATTCCCTATTGTCAATAGGAGATGATAAGAATATAACAAATGCGATTCTTATTCATTTAGTAATGTCAAAGGTCGATCCAATCACGAAATACAAATGGGAAGAACCGCTGGACTATGATAAGCTGCCCTTATGGAGTGATTGTGAAAGTGCTCTCAATAAGCGATACCAGCATATACCAGCAGATGAGGCTTCCACTTCTAGGTCAAGGTCTATTAAACCTAAGCAAGACTACGGGAAAAAGAAAAATGTTAGTTCGTCATTTGTGTGCAACCAAAGAAACCAAATTACTTCTCAGGAAGATGGCAAGTGTTTGTTCTGTAAGTCGAAAGAGCACGCTATTAGTACATGCCCATCTTTCGCTGCACTGCCTGTTTCGCAAAGGTTCGACACAATAAAAGCTATTCCAGCTTGCATTAACTGCCTGAAAAAGATGCAAAGCTGCACGGTGTCGAGTGTGTAATAAATCACATCACACTCTTTTGCATCAGTATGCTACAAACATTCCTCAAGCAACTTCAAGTTCTGATTCTGGTCAGCCATCCACTTCTCGTGCCTTTGTGAATCACAGCTCGGCAACGGCTGATCAAGTTATCTTAGCTACAGCCGTAGTAGGTATAAAAAACAAATCTGGTGAATACCAATTAGCCAGAACTTTGTTAGATTCCGGTTCACAGATAAATTTCATAACCGAGGAACTGTCGCAAAAGTTGCAATTAAGAAAGGAAGAGAGGGATTTAAATTTGATTGGCATTGGTAAAACAAATTCCACAGTTAAGCATAAGGTTCAGGCCACTGTGAGATCACGTGTCAACTCTTATGAGTTCTCCAGTGATTTTTGGGTGATGCGCTCAATATCTACTTACCAGCCAGATCAAAAGGTTTCCACAAGTAATTGGAATATCCCTTCTAACATTGAACTTGCTGACCCATATTTCTTCAAACCACAGAAGATCGATTTATTACTTGGTGCTGAAACTTTCTTTGAACTTCTTTCTGTGGGTCAAATAAAACAAAGCCCAGATCTTCCAACACTTCAGAAAACCTTGCTTGGGTGGATAGTGTCTGGAAGGTATAAAAGTATTGAAAGCCCTAAGTCTCAAATATGCAATTTGCTAAGTCTTAGAGAAGAAGAAAGCTGCTCACTTGACGCTCTAGTTCAAAAATTCTGGGAATTAGAAGAAATTCCCAAGGAGTCAACTTCAAAGAAAATAACTCCAGAGCAACAGCTCTGTGAATCAAAATTTCTCGATACGGTGCAACGGACACCGTCTGGTCGATTCAAAGTATCGCTGCCTTTCAAGTCTGATCCCAGCACACTCGGTCTGTCATTTGAGATAGCGAAAAAACGATTTCTGTCCTTGGAACGCAAATTGTCAAAGGACTCAAAGCTGCGAGATCTATATATGGACTTTATGAAAGAGTACCTTCATCTGGGTCACATGACACCGACCAAAAACAATTTCTGTGATACTCCACATTATTTTATTCCGCATCAGTGCGTCCTGCGACCACAGAGTACTTCTACGAAACTTCGCGTAGTTTTTGATGCGTCTTGTCGAACATCGTCCCAACTGTCATTAAACGACATTTTGTTAGTTGGTCCAACGATTCAAGAAGAACTATGCTCGACTCTCATCCGGTTCCGATTGCATAAGTATGCACTTACTGCTGACATAACAAAAATGTACCGTCAAGTTCAAATTGACGAGGCAGACCGGAAATTCCAACTTATACTTTGGAGAGAGAACTCATCAGACGATCTACAAGTTTATCAGTTAAACACTGTAACATACGGTACCTCACCTGCACCATTTTTAGCCATTCGATGTCTTACCTATTTAAGCGACCTGTACAAGGACACGCATTCAGTTGGGTCAAAGACATTACGCAACGATTTTTATGTAGATGACTTGCTTACTGGTGCCGACAATTTTGAAGATCTCGAACTTATTCGAAATCAAGTCACTCAGATTCTCGAATCAGCTCGATTCCAGTTGGCTAAATGGTTCTCAAACCATTCGTCATACAAAAACAAAGAATCCTTAGAAAAACCGTTGCAATTCAATGATACCGATTCCACAAAGGCGCTTGGAATACATTGGATTCCGAAGAATGACACATTTAAGTTTCATTTGGAAGAAAACTTTCACGACTTGCGAGCCACGAAGCGAAATATCCTTTCAGTTTCATCTCGACTTTTCGATCCTCTCGGACTTCTTTGCCCAATCGTCACCAAAGCAAAAATCTTACTGCAAGAGATTTGGCTTCAAAAACTCGATTGGGATGAATCAATTCCTATGCGCCTCGATACCAGTTGGCAAAACTTTAAGACGAATTTGTGTCAGTTGGATGCTATTAGCATTCCACGCTACGTAAACACACATCCAAATTCGAAATGTGACATTCATGGCTTTGCCGATGCTTCGATAAGAGCATATGGTTGTTGCATATACATTCGAAGCAATGACTCCAATGGTATCCATTCAGAGCTTTTGACTGCTAAATCAAAAGTCGCTCCGCTCAAAGCAAAATCTCTGCCCAGACTTGAGCTTTGTGCAGCGCACCTGCTAGCAAAACTTTGGACTTTTTGAACTTTTTTCAGCAGTTCCTGAACTGTGGAATTGAGAATGTATATTTCTGGACGGATTCAGAAATTACATTACATTGGATTAAAACTCATCCATCGACACTCACAACCTTTGTAGCGAATAGAGTATCTGAGATACAAGAATGGTCTCACGACGTTTCTTGGCGACATGTGCCGTCAAAGCAAAATCCTGCAGACATTGTCTCCAGAGGATGTAATGTGGGCGAGCTAATTAATTCAATTTGGTTCAGAGGTCCATTATATCTGCTACAAGACGCTGCCACATGGCCTCAAAATAGCCATTTTGACTTATCGCCTGAACAAGAAACGCTTGAAAAGAAAAAAACCAAAACGGTGCTTCTTGCAGTCGACGAAACTCCAGATGACATCATGAAGCTGATTTCTAACCAGTCTTCTTACACTAGATTACTGAGAATTTTTGTATTTATATACCGTTTCTTGAATAGAGCTCGAGAAAACGAGGAAATTACTTCAATTATTCCGACTGCAAGAGAATTAGAATGGGCTTTCCTGAAAATAGTCGAAATCGTTCAGAGACATGAGTTTTCGGATGAAATTCATAAGTTAAATAAGTCCCAAGTCTTACCACCCAGTATTCAAAAACTGACTCCGTTCATTCATGAGTTTAAAGATGGGAATCAAGTTGTGAATCTACTTCGTGTCGGTGGTCGTCTTCTCAATGCACCAAATTCATATGAAACAAGATTTCCACTATTGATGCCTAAAAAATCGCACTTTGTTGAAATATACCTACGGTATCTACATATAACTAATTGTCATGCGGGTCCAAAGGCATTAGTTGCTCTTCTTCGTCAGAAAATCTGGCTAATAAATGCGCAAGAAGTCTGTAGTAGAACTGTAAGAAACTGCATACATTGTTTTCGTTACAAGCCTAAACTCCAAACTCAGATAATGGGAAACTTGCCTTCTGATCGTTTGAGGGCGCTAAGTCCCTTCTTAATTTGTGGCGTAGACTTTTGTGGTCCCGTGTACACAACTCTTAAAATTCGCGGTCGACCACCAGTCAAAATGTATATAGCAGTTTTTGTTTGTTTCACGTCCAAAGCTGTCCACTTAGAACTAGTTGCAGATTTATCTTCTGACTGTTTTATTTTTTCTTTTAAAAGGTTCATCGGACGCCGTGGTCTCCCTCAGAAGGTGTACTGCGACAACGCGACGAACTTCGTCGGCACGAGCTGGAAGCTACAAGAGCTGCAAGAGGCGTTCGAGCGACAGAAGGACAAACTCGTCTCATACGCCGCAGAAGGGGGAACCGAATTTGTCTTCATACCTCCCAGAGCCCCACACTTCGGAGGACTGTGGGAAGCTGCTGTGAAGTCTGCCAAGCACCTCTTGGAGCGAACAATGGGCAGCGCGCTACTAACCAACGCAGAGCTGGAAACGATACTCGTCGAGGTCGAGGCCGTTCTGAACTCCCGACCCATCGCGCCACTGAGTCAGGACCCCAACGACAGCGAGGCTCTAACACCAGGGCACCTGTTAACCGGGCGTCCTCTTCGCACGCTGCCGCCAGGATCCGTGCTCGCCGTGCAAGACAACAAGATGTCGTGCTTACAGAGATGGCGAATTCTATGCGAGCTCAAGCGCAGGTTCTGGCAGTCTTGGTCGAAAGATTATATACTGGGACTTCAACCCAAGGCCAAGTGGGTGCTCGAGGAACCCAACCTCGCGGTCGGACAGCTGGTCGTCGTACACGAGGACAATCTGCCGCCTCAGCATTGGATGCTCGGCAGAATAGTAGCCGTAATCGCCGGTCAAGACGGCAAGGTCCGTGTGGCGGACATCAAAACCAGAAACGGCGAATTTAGGCGGCCTATTCATAAATTGGCCGTACTACCATTCGAAAATTGAAGACATTGGAGTCCTTCAACGCGGCCGGTGTTTCGCCAGTTCATTTTCATTTAATTTTTTATTTAAATTTTTTTTCTATTTTTGATTTTATATTAGTTTAAGAATAAATGAATTGTTAGTTTTAAGTTAATGAATTATGCACCCTGTTTGCATAACTTCCTTTGTTTTTAACTTCTTCTTTTCGCTCTCTCTTTTTTGATCTTTTGTATTAGATGTAAGATTTGAATATTAAAAACTCACTTGAAATAAAGTACTTGAAGCGTTCGTTTCTTTGACGAAGAGCTCCGCGGAAATTAAGTGCCCTAACAATTTTACAAAAAATTAAAACCAACATTTAACAATTAAATAACATTCAACAATAAAACATTAAACAGTTAAAAACATTTACAAAAAGAAGGTTAACGAAACCACAAACAGTTTTTAAGTTAATTAAAAGAAATTAACATTCTTAAAAATTATTAAGAATTTTCATTCAAGAATTTATCGACGTAGTTGAACTTGAGTTCGTACTTAAACTCATCGCTTGTTGGCTGCCAGAACATGCCAAGCACCTTCTCCACGGCCAGGTTGTCTTTACATTTGATGGATAGATTGCACTCGCTGCAACCTAATTCGTAAATAACTTCTGACGCATTCGAAACAAAGTTGTGTAGCTCAAACCCTGCGGCAAGATGTATGTCACGTACCTGCTTGGATATTTTGATGGCCTGTGCTGTCGATTTGAAACTATCGACGAAATCGTCGACAAAGTGATATTTAAAAATCACCTTCACGGCGCGGGGAGCATGGCTTTGATGTTCCAGAGCATTAACGGTTTAATATGCTGTGCTGAGCATGGTGAGCAAGCGGCCCCAAATGTCATAACCATCGTAGATGTCAGGTGGTCTTCCTCCGTCGGCACCACGCTACAAGAATCGCTGTGATGATCTGTCGTCTGGTTGTATAAGCACCTGATGGAACATTTCTTTAATGTCTCTACAGACTGCTACAGCACCTTCGCGAAAATGAAACAGGATGGCGGCCAACGGTCGATATTGCTGCGGGCCTTTTAACAGTTGAGAGTTGAGAGACACGCCGGTTACTTCCGCTGCCGCATCAAATACCAGTCGGATTTTGCTCGGCTTGTTCGGGTTAACTACGGCAAAATGTGGAAGGTACCAGCTTTTTGGTCCCGTAATGGCAGTAGTAAAGTCATTATCTTGTTTCATCTTCTCGATACTGGTTAAACGCTTGAAGGCCATGGCGTAGCTATCCGGGAGGTAGACGGTATCATTTTTCCATAATAGTCCAGTTTGGAACCTATTTGGTACCATTTTGGTAGTTGATTGGAGAATTTTCTTGGCACGCAAGTCAGCAGCACTTACGATAGGCGGCAACGCCTTTACTCCAAAATTTTCGACTTCAAAATAGTCAGCTACCAAATTATGGAGTTGCAGCTATTTCTGCATGCTCATGTACAAGCACGATGCGCTTTCAGGTTGACTATCGTTTGTTGGACCGAATATGACCCAGCCCATCTCAGTACTAGAGGCATAAGGACCATCTTTTGTTAAGCGTAACGTGGTTGAAGGTAAGCCCAAATGACAGGGGTCAAGACCTATGAGAAGTTGAGGCGTGACGTTCGAATAAGGTTGAGTGCGCATCTCTGCAGGCTCTGCATGGGCAGCTTCAGCCCTGAAATATAATAAACATTACTCAACAGATGCTTTTTACCCTTGCCAACTCCGCTGATATACACATTAACTAAAACTGTAGGTGCACCTCTTCCACCAAACCACTGGATGTTCAGTTGATGCTGTTTTCCTTTTAAGCCGAGTTCTTGCGTCAGAGTGCTATCCATCATGGTCCCCGATGAACCTTCGTCGAGCAGTGCATATGTGTCAACACACTTATTTGGACCAAATAAAGTGACTGGCAGAACTCGGAATGAAAGCTTTTTATTTTCTGTGACATTTGTTGTGCAGCTTAATACTGCTTCTCCCAAACTTGTAGGCGTATGCGATGCATGCAATAGCTTGTAATGTCTTTTTTGACACCTTTCTATAGGACAGGGCTTACCTTGCCAGCAGTTGCTTGTTGAATGTCATGAATTAAGACATGTAAAGCAGAGTCGGCAGCGTTTTACTTCGGACCACCTTTCAGCTATGGACGCGTTTAAATTTCGCTGACACTCGATCACTTTGTGCTGTTCCTGACAGACTGCACATTTCATTGCAGTTGTGTGTTGCTTTTTGGCAGCATGTAGTACTGGACGACGTCGTAACTCGCGTGGCTCACTATCTCGGACGATGCAGATGATGTTGGCAACATCACTCAACCAATCACAAAAATATTGCACTGTTGGATATGGCTTTATGTTAACGGCGCATCTGGCCCATTCCATCTTCTTGCTCATAGCTAGCTTACCTACCAATTCATCTAGCAAGGTTGGGTTTGCTAAATGATGCTCACCATTTATGGCCTTTAAAAAAAAAGCTTAATTCTTTCTTTGGTTGCGAAAGGAACTATCTTCATCCCAACTGCTTTAGAAATTGGAGTGGAGTCACGAACAAGATTCAGTTGGCTACGAATAAGTTGCTCGGGACGGCCGAAGCGACATTGTTGTTGCTCGATGACAGATACGAGGTTGTCCGGATGTATCAGCAATGCCAACTAATTCCTTGGCTTCGCCTTTGAGGCATTTATTTAAGCGCTGGTTGTTCTTAAACTTTGTGTAATTATATAAATCTTTGGACTCAAAAAAAGCCGTATAAGATATAGGCCAATCTTCCGGCTGGCCGCTGAAGTCCGGTAAATCTTGAGCCTTTCGTGACACGTTCCAAGAACTTTGAAAATTTGGTTCTCTTTCCAGACAAGCTGCAGCATCAGTAGTGTTTGAGTAGGGCGACTGCATATCGCTGTACGTTTGTACAAATGTTTTTGAAACATGTGGCGTGCTAGAAGTCTGAGAATATAAGCGATTAGTATTTTTTGGTATAAAGGCGTCTGGCAACATATTGCTTGACGGCATGTTGGCAGCTGTAATTATATTGTTAGGCAGCATATTGCTAGATGTCGATATGCTGGGCGGCATGTAGCTGGACACCAATAGGCTGGGCGGAATGCAACTGGACATCATGCTGCTTGGCGGCATGTTGGCAACATGTTCCCTGTGAGAAATGTTACATTGCATTCCGCTGAGATGAAAGGTGTAGCGTTATGTGGCTCCGATAACGGCGGTATGACATTGAAGCAGCTGCAGTGGTTTTGGGCGGCAACTGCACCAACTTTTTGCGCTCAATTTCATTTTCACATAACCTTACTTTTGCGTTTTTTAGTTGGAGCTCCAGTTCTGTAATCTGCCTATGCATGCTTCAAAGGACGCTCTCCACTTCTGGCGCAATGGCGGGGGCGGCAGGCGAAGGTTCGTGCGTTGAGATGGAGTTTGCGGTTGAAAAGATTGGCTGAAAATGGGTGTCAGCTAACTTAGACACATTTGTAGGGGCGCCCGCTGTGAGGATGGTGCCTGAAACGTTAACGTGTGGCACAGAGCTTGACGTGGAGTGAACGACTCGACAGAATTGGACTCGGTACCAGATGATGTTCCAGACTCAATTTGAAGTCTTGGGCTATGGCGACGTGGCGTGAGATTTATAATTTTTGCACTGACTTTACAAATTCTCGTGGTTGATTTTGACGACAAGAGGTTATGCAGACAAGTTAGCGGCAAGGAGTCTCATACACCGGGTGCTCACGGTAACGGAGCTTCTTTAATGTAGACTCGCGGCAAGGGAGTCTAAGGCAACAGCTGCTCACGGCAAGGGAGCAGAGATATGAAAACTTCCGGCTTGATGTCTGGCGGCGGCGTTGCAGCTGAACTTAAGCTGCATATATTTGCATTACAGCGAAATGCGAAATAAAATTGTAACTGTCTGAGGATTTGCAAAAAAGCAAATGTCAAACTTGGCAAGTCATGGTGAAAACACAGGGCGTTTCAAATCGAAAATAGTAAAAGATTATTTATTAATATTAAAGGTCATTTTGCAACAAGGGCCATAAACAAACTAGGTGGGTTTGTTCCCGTGACAATTGGTGTCACAACTGCGCTGGCTATTTGGCTTTATGCTGCAATGTATCAAAATCGTCAACGCCTAGATTCTGCATATAAACTTGGTGCAATTTGTGCTCGAAGTGTATGTGCAGAAAGAAATAAAATACTGAACACTGGTAAGTATAATGAAATTATAATTTTATTAATAAATCCTTACGTTTCTTTAATCTTCAATTCGTGAAGATGCTGCTTGACAATGGCTGTTGAGACAACGCAGGAATATATCTATATGCAGGGTGTCCCGCAATTGAGTTTAATTATTTACGGAGCTGAAATGTTATGTCGAGCTGAGCAAAATATCGTGCGGAAGGGGAGTCTATTTTCACATTTTTAGGAGCTAATGGGTTATTAATATTTCACGACTTTGGCTTACGTTATTGTTTCTAGCAGAAAAACTAGCTTACATAAAACTTATTTTGATAGCGCATTATAAAAGCAATAAAAACACCTTTCTAACGTCATACAACAAACCCCACTAACTTCACCGTTACCGAGTGTGCTCGTGTGAATATGAAATCAATCGATTGAAACTACCATATTTCAATTTTGAGTGCAAATTTCTCAGAATTTCGCGTAATAAATTAATTTTTTTTTTTATGATCATTTTTGTAATTTATTCAATTTTCTTTTCGATGAAGCCAAAAACATAAACATATCTTAAAAAATAAAAAAAAGTTGGCTGTATGAAAAAAATTTTAATTATTAGAAAACAATATTATCTACTGCATAACTAATTGTAATGACATTATTTATCATTATTTTCTAATAAGTATAATTTTTTTAGTACAGCCTACTTTTTTATTTTTAAAACTATGTTTATGTTTTTGGTGCCATTGAAAAGAAAACTTAATAAATTACAAAATTGATCTAAAAAAATTTTTGTAAGTTAGTTTTTCTGCTAGAAACAATAACGTGAATCAATGTCGTGAAATATTAATTAACCCAGTAGCTCCTAAGAATGTTAAAATAAACCCCCCCTCCCATTCAATGTTTTGCTCAGCTCGACATAACCTTTCAGCTCCGTAAATAGTTGCACTCAATTGCAGGAAACCCTGTATAAATTAAAAAAGCACAAAAACTGGATCGTTTAGAAAAACTCAACGTTTGCCGATGCTAATCAATATGTGATTAGCAAGAAGGTGGCAACAGCTCGTCGGATAAGCCGAACGAGCGGCTCTTCAGAGGATCGATATTGGAATATCGATACTCGAACGAGTCCATAAGTATGTTCATTTTAATTAATCTGTTACATTCTTTAGGGTTGCGGCCTAAACACTGTTTTAATACAGTGAAGTGATTTGGCGGGGTTTCGCAAACTTTTCGGGATTTTTACCCCTTGGAGGGCGGACGGGATTTTTTTCTTCAAAGTGCAAATTCAGATTTCCAACTGGAAATGACTGCAAGCCGTTAAGTAAAATGATCACATCTACCACTTCTCGTATGTTTCCTACCCTGTAAATTCCGAACCCTGTAAAAAAAAATGCAAGATAGTAGCAGAGAAGAAAAAAGAAACCTATAAAGAAAATTGCGATAATGATCCACGACTTATACCACTAAGAGAACATTCGGAAAAAATTACTTCCCCGAGAATATCCTCGCTACAACGTCAACGTCACTATCCATATCTTCTGATATTAACCAAAATATAAGTATAAGTATAAGTATAAGTATAAGTATAAGTATAAGTATAAGTAAGTATAAGTATAAGTATAAGTATAAGTATAAGTATAAGTATAAGTATAAGTATAAGTAGCTGTAAGTTCTGCCTCGCCATCTGCATAAGAAACTTCAAATATTCAATTGACAAAAAAAGATTTGCACAGGAAACGCAATATGTCCAAAAAGGTTTTGGTAAAATTTTTTTTTTTTTTTGAGTGCCTTAAGTAAACTTAACTAAAAAAAGTCATAAGTCCATTTTCTCGACTACATCCTCAAAATTTGTCCTGTTTGTTTACATAATGAAATTTAAAAAAAATAATACATTTTGAATTCATTTTTTTTAAATTTTTTAAAAATATTTTATATTAAGGCGCGAAAGATAAGAAAGGTAAAAGCTAAATATCTGAAAACTGCTAAAATGGATAAATGGAAAACTAAAGAGGCATCCAGAAAGACCTTAAGCTCCGTCGTTTCCAAATTTAACAATGCTGTCAACTTTTGTTCTGTCATTACCGCACTCCAACGCCGACACTGAAATTATATTCTCAATAGCAACGGATATAAAAACAAAACAGACTTGGAGAAGATTTTCATTTTTCAATTAGGAACCAACAAGAAGGATTAATTTAAATGTTGCGAAAAAAAATTTAAAAATATTAAATTAATTTTTTTTTTGTGATGTTTGTTAAAAACCAAATAAGTTGTATATTATTACAATTATTTTTTTTATCGAAATGCATTTTTAAGTACAATTTTAAAAATTATATTATTTTTTTTTCTTTATGTGGGTACGAGTGTAAAAAATATATAAGCTTTTTTGTTGAAAAAAAAATTGAATGTACTTTATTCATGTCGACATTATGTAAGGTGTACGCGATTTTTTAACCTCTCTTCAAAAACTGTTCGCTACGCTTGTTGTAAAAACCTGTTTTCCAGGTTCTATAGCTGGGACAGTAAAGCTGCTGTCCAAGGTCCTTACAATTATTTATATTGACCACTAAATCAAAGAGAGTTCAGTTTTTGGTAAACGTTACAATTAAGTGTATTTAAATAGCGCGTTTAACCATGGTTATATATTTGATTTAGTAAAGTTAAGATTAATTAAAAGAATTTCAAATACACTGAAATGTTGACATGTGTACAGTTCTTAGATTGGTTAGTTTAATATGAAATTTATGTGAGATTATTTGAAATAATGATTATTAGCAGTGTGAGTATAATAGATTATATCACCCAATCCTGAGTATGATTAGTTTCCGGTGCTTGGCTCAGTATCTTTACGTATCTTTATCTTTATGGCACTGGATAAAGGATGTTGTTTAATCATGACCTTTTCTCCGACAGCTAGTTTCCACTCGCGGCGGCGTAGATTATAGTGTCGTGCCTGGTCTTGTGTGGCCCGGCTGAGATTACGACGACGACGTGGCAGGGGCTCTCGGCCTGTACCGGGGGTGTGTTCATCATAGAGCGCGCCAGGCAGCTGAAGCTAACGTCCTTGTACCAGGAACGCGGGACTGTAGCCAGTCACCACCGATCGACTGCTGTTGACGGCCAGTGTGAGTTCTGGTAGTCGTTCATCCCAAGTTTTATGTTGGTCTTGGCTGAATTGTGCAATCATAGTCTTGATAGTTTTATTCGCACGTTCCGTTGGATTTTCCTGCGGTGTGTATGGTGCGGTAAACTTTTGCTTTGTGCCAATTTCTTCTTAAAATTTTCGAAATGAACGGCTGATGAACTGCGAACCATTGTCGGTGAGGAGAGCCTTGGGTACCCCAAAACGGGCTAAGATGCGATCTCTAAATCCTTTACACATTTACTGAACTTGTAAAAACAACAAGTATCATGGTATTCCCGTGCTTGGACCGTGGTAGTGGTCCTATAAAGTCGGCGCAGACGACTGCCCAGGGTTCCTCTGCTATGCGCGAGAGCATCTTACCTGCTTGTGCTTGCTGGCTTACTTTGTATCGTTGGCACGTCTCACAGCATCTGAAGCCGCGAAATAGTCCGGGCCAATAGTAACGGCTGGCCACTCGTGCGATAGTCTTGCGGATCCCTAAATGTCTGGCGCTGGGTTGGTCATGATTCTCTCTCATGACCCACACACATTTTCCATGGAGCGGCCTCTTCATTGCCGATTTGATTTGGTATGTGGCGGTACAGATGTCCGTCTTCTTCGGTGTAGTTGGCATATTTTCCAGGGTTATTACGAACTTCCAGTTTTCTTTTTTCTAGCTTCCAGTGGTTGCCGTGATAAAGCGTCAGCCACCACATTTAATTATTCCCTTCTGTACTGGATCTCAAAATTATACTGCTGCAGCTCGAGAGCCCAGCGCGCTACGCGCCCGGTGGGACTCTATCGAATTTAGCCACTTCAACGATAGGTGGTCCGTAATAACGGTGAATTTGTATCCTTCTAGATAGCATCTCATTTTGCGAATACCCCACATGATGGCCAAACATTCTTTCTCGGTGGGGGTATAGTTCTTTTCTGCTTGTATCAGGTGTCGGCTGGCGTATGCCACTGCGTATGCCCCATCGGTCTCCTGGGTTAGCACGGCTCCTAACCCGTAATCGCTTGCATCGGTTTGTAATACGAAAGGTCTGCTGAAATCAGGACAGGCGAGGACCGGGGCCTCCGTAAGCTTCTGTTTCAGAGCTTCAAATGCCTGTTGTTGCTCTAATCCCCATCGCCAGTGCATTCCCTTTTTTAGCAGTAGTGTCATCGGTTGTGATATAGCGGCGAAATCGGGTACAAACCGTCGATACCACGAGGCTATGCCTAAGTATCGTCGTAGTTCTCGGATGTTCGTAGGCGGGGTCAGCATTTTAATCACAGCAATCTTATCTGGATCAGTTTGAATGCCTTCTTCGCTTACAACGTGGCCCAGGTATTTAGTCTCGGAACGAAAGAACTCAAATTTTTCTACGTTCAGCTTCAAATTTGCTTCTCGCAGTCATTGGAAAATATTTTTCAGATTTTGTAGGTGTTCCTTCTTGGAGCTGCCCGTGACGATAATGTCGTCGAAATAGGCGAAGGCAAATGGCTCCAGTTCAGGTCCGATTACTCTGTCCAATGCTCTCTGGAACGTCGCTGGCGATGAATGGAGACCGAATGGCATTACCCGCCATTGAAATAGCTCGCGTCCTAGTACGGTAAACGCGGTGTATTCTTACTGGTGGCCTCCATCCTCTGCCAGTAGCCGTTCTTCAAATCTATGCTGCTGATATACTTGGCGTTACGCAGCCTGTAAACAATTTTGTGTTTAGCGATATTGGCTGGCTCTTGTAGAGTCTCAAATTTCTTGAGCTCATCTTGAAGGAATCTGTCTACTTCCGCGGCGGATATCTCTCCCTCTGGTCGTTTTGACGTGCACGCTGGTGGTACCATTATTACCGGAGAGTCGTCTTTTAGGTGTACTATTTGGCCTCCACAACTGAAGGTGGCTTCAGCTCTAATAAGGAAGTACATTCCTAGTAGCAGGTCATCAGCTACTTCAGGCAAGATTAGCAGGGTGACCTCGCAGCTGCATCTTCCCATTTGCACCTCGATCACCAAGATTTCTGTGACCCCTTTTAGTGTTCCGTCTGCCATGCGTACATTCATTTCTGTTTTCTGGTTATCTCCTGCAGCTCGTAATTTGGCGGCGAGATTTTGGCTGACAGAGCTGCGCGTGGCTCCGGTATCAATCGTGGCTTCAGCTTGAATTCCTCCTAGGCTAACGGTGGCAAAAATACGTTGTTGGTCATACATCAATGTTCTTCTTCCCCGCGAGGCGTAATAGCGCGAGTTCCGCCCTCCCCTCGGAACTGGGTGGGACCGCTTGCGTTTCCCTGACGGGTTGGACAACACTCGCTTGTATGTTTTCCTTGACGTCTGCACTCTCGACAGAAGATGGCGCGTGCGTTGGTGC
Organism: Coremacera marginata; assembly: GCA_914767935.1. Classification (NCBI taxonomy): domain Eukaryota; kingdom Metazoa; phylum Arthropoda; class Insecta; order Diptera; family Sciomyzidae; genus Coremacera; species Coremacera marginata. The sequence continues at coordinate 116,376,758 of OU612045.1, forward strand.
ACTCGGACTGCCGGTGACCGTCCTGGCCACATCGTCGACAGCCGGTATCTGGATTAAATCGTGGTCTTTCGTGGCGTGAAACCATTCGATGTTGTTCGGGCTGCTTTTCGGCTATCGCTCTGGAAGGAGTCTCACTCTCGTCTCTGATGCCTTCAAAATCATCGACCAGCGTGATGAGTTCTTCCAGTGTGGTGAAGTCTTTTCGTCGAATGTAGAGTTGATAGTCGAGATGGCAGTTGCGATACAAGCGCTCCAATTTTTGTTCTTCGGTGAAGTTTGCTAGAGACGCATGAGGTCTAGGATATCCAAGCAATAAGTCTTAAATGTTTCTTGCCGTCGCTGCAGTCGGCAACGGATCTGATCCTCTAGACGTTCGAAAAAGCGGGTGGGCAGGAAGAAGGTGAGGAAGCTGACTTTAAAATTCGTCCAGCCTTGCCATTGTTTGTCGTGGTTTCGCCACCAGAGGAGAGCACGATCCCGTAATAGCTCGGGCATCGCTCGTGGTAAGTGGTGAACATCAATTCCATATACGGTGGCTAACTCTTCGACCCGTTCGATGAATCCTAGTGGGTCATTGCTACCATCGTAGTGGATGCTCCACCTTCTCACCTGGTCGACGACATTATTATATCGGGTATAATCCGTTCTTTTTATTGACGTCTCTGGAACCGGATATCCTTGGAAGGTGTCTTCATTAGTTGGGATAGTAGTGGCCGATGGTACCGCGCACGGGCGTGGTGATACAGGTCTTTTATCTGTATGTTTTGTTTCTAACTCTTGTAGTCGTCTTTCCAATTTCGTTTCGTTATCTGAGTCGGTGGCAAAAGTTGCAAATCGCTTACGCAGCTCGTCCACTGTTCCCCCCTCGTCAAGGCCGAATGGGCGTATGTGACGAGGTCATCCTTTCTCAGGGCGTAGATCCACGATGTTTTGACCATGTTTGAGCTTAAATCCGATCTCGCTCACAACAGGTTATCGGGACCGAGTACCTTTAAATAAATAATAGTCAATATTTTCTGTTCGCGTAGACTTTCCCCAGTCTGTACCGATTTATTCTCAATTCTACCCCCAATCAGGCCCACAGCCGGCGGTAAATATAGAAGCTGTCTACCGACCGACTCGGTAGGCCTCGCAGGTGAGAGTCAGAAAGTGTTATTCGTAATTTATTTATCTTAACTATCAAGTACCTGTTACATCCCTGTTACTAGATTATTTAAAAGAAAGAAAAATTAAAACCTTTTAAGTTTCAATGACTATAATTAATAATAGATTTTTTTTTTCTTCGCCTTGAGGCGGCTAGGGGTCGTCTTCCCCTTTAATATGTCAGGCTGATGTAAATAATTTTCAATAAATATACATATACAAAAGGAACTTCTTTAAGGCTCTCTGCATATGACGATTGGTCGTAACTACCGATTGTACCGAACGATTGTCTTTGATTTAGGGTCCCTGCTCTGGCGCCATTGTAATGACCTGTTTTCCAGGTTCTATAGCTGGGACAGCAAAGCGGCTGTCCAAAGTCCTTACAATTATTTATATTGACCACTAAATCAAAGACAGTTGAGTTTATGGTAAACGTTACAATTAAATTTATTTAAATAGAGCGTTTAACAATGGTTATATATTTGATTTAGTAAAGTTAAGATTAATTAAAAGAATTTCAAATACACTGAAATGTTGACATGTGTACAGTTCTTAAATTGGTTAGTTCAATATGAAATTTATGTGAAATTATTTGAAATAATGATTATTAGCAGTGTGAGTATAATAGATTATATCACCCAATCCTGAGTATGATTAGTTTCCGGTGCTTGGCTCAGTATCTTTCCTCAGGTGACGGCGTCTCGTGGCGGGACTCTGAGCGCAGGTTCTGTACCACAGTGCAGATGCTAACCTAATTCTACCACAGACGGGGCACAGGGAGGGGGTCCTATCCTGCTCTATCCCTAACACGACCAGGGTTAGGAAAACTCGCTATCGTGGTCTAACTTCCCTAACAATGACAAGGGTTAAAACCTCGCCCCACTATAGACCTACCCTGGATCTGTCGGCTTGCCCCTGTGAATGTGATGTCGTCCTGTCCGCCCGTCCGGTCGTCTCCTAGTCCAGCTGAATTATTAACCACGCTACTGGGCTAGAAGAGCGTCGTACTTGTCCGTACATTGTGGATACTTAAGTCGGATGGTACCCTACCTTGATTCCCTGACTAACCTGTTGTTTATACTCCAGCTGAGTTAATAACCACGTTATCAGAGTAGAAAACTGTCGTACGTGTCCGCGTAACTGTAAATGACTAAGTCAGACTGTACCCTAATTCGATCTCAGTTAGCAAGCTGACACCGCTCGGAACCTAGTCTGAGTTATTAAACCACGCGACTAGATTGAATAAGCTATCCAAATGACAGTGTAGGTCCCGCGGAAGAAGATGCAGCTCGGGGTTACGGAAACCATGCCACTGCTTAGCTGTTGACAAATTATTTCAATTATCTATTCGCTTGTCTGTCCCACTATGTCACTATTCTTATGCACAGGAAATCCTTTATATGTTCTTCTATCCTGTTCTTACTACTAAGTACTTCACTATATTCCTAATTATTCTTTTACCTTTAGTATTATCTGTGGAGTCCTTATCTCGGGCGCTTATTTAGTCGGTAATTTATATTTATCGAAGAAAATTGCCTTCCTCTGCTTGGTCGCTGCTTGCAGGCTCTGTCCTGCGGCTTGGCTGCAACGTTGGTTCTCTGCTGGCGTCGATACTCTGTCCGCTGCTTTGGTGACGATGACTGCGCGTTGGCTGCGACGTTGGTCTGCTGCTTGCAGTTGCTGCTGCACCTTGGCAGCGACGCGTGATCCTCTGTTGCGTCGTTTGACTCTTGGCACTTACGGTCTCTGCTGACGGTCCGTAATGCTTAAGTGTTGACTGCGACGCAACGTTCACGCTGCTACGTTTATGAATTTTGTACTTGCCGATTCTGACGGCTCTTATGGTTTTTCACTATCTTCGACTTGTTGACTCTTCAACATTTATTTCCAGACTCACCACGATTGAGTGAGCTTTCGCTCTTTTATACTTTCTCAATCGTGTCATTGAGTGAAATTGATTGTTGGGATGCTGATTGGTTGGTTTGCTATGCTCTCTGGTAAAGCAAGTGTGTATGTGTCATGGCTGGTTGTGTGCAGCTGATATTCCTGTGCTGCTCTCTCTTGTGTCTTGTTGTGATAGTTGGTTCTTATTGGCATCATCGTGGATATCGCCTGACTCTCCCGTTAGTTTGCTTCTAGAATATTTCACCGTGAGAATGTAGCATCACATCGGATGATTCTCCCGTTACGGCGATAGTGTTTCCAGTACATGCAAAATAAAATAAAACGGAATGAGTTGAGTGGAATGTTATATGAGAGCTACCCTAGTAGGAACGACCCGTTCGACCATATGCAAAGTATGCTCATTTCTTGTCTCCAGGTTATGGAGTGTGAGAGCGCCTAGCCCTACTCTTCTCAATAAATGAAACCCATCTGCTTTCGATCTTATTCTCTCCCAAAGAGAGATATATGTATATATGTATATTTATTGTATAAATATTCGTACGATTACAATTTAGTGTATAAATTCGATATTAAGAGGAAAAATGCAATGACATAACAAATATAAGTGTATATTAAAGTTCTCCATTCCTTGTTAGGGCTGTGCCCCTAAGTTCGTTTATTGAGTTACCTCCATATCTTAGCTGGGAGACAGGGGCGTAGCGGGTGCTGGTTGGGTGGCCCTTGGCCAGTGCGTACTGGGTGCGGCTTAATTTCGGCTGTGGCTGAAAGAAGGTAAAATTATGAAGGGTAAGGTTGGTCATAACAATTTTAGTCCTTACATTGTTACCATTTACTTTTCTACAGTGCTCCTCTCTCTATCAACATTTTTTCACAAATGTAGCAAAATTTGTAAACGTCACGTTCACATTGTTTAATTTTACATGCTTTTACTTATACTTTCTTGGTGGGATTTTCTTTCTTGGTGGGATTTTTGGTAGGATTTTAAGGTACCTCTGGCGGGATAAAATGGGATTTTTGCTTACACATTCGGGACTTCTCACAAGGGCTGAATCACATCACTGTTTTAAAATAGTTTAGAATAGTTGATCTATGCCTCCGCTAAGATCTCGTTGTGCATTGCTCGAAATTTCTTTCGCAAGAAGTTATAATTAGTTGCTTTGCATGCAAAACTGATTATCACAAATCGTGTGCTGATATCGATGATGAAATGATTGTTTTTATAAATGTTAATATAAATGTTGTGTTAAATTGCACTCAATGCCTTGTTGTGGGCACAAATCTATATAAATTAATGGCTGAGTTAGTTGCCAAAGTCAAAGATGGCTTAAAAGTTGCTAGTTTGTTTCCAGAAAAAAAATTGCAGTGCTTGACTCTCAAATCAGTTTTATGTCCTTAAGCTACTGCAATAGCAATTATACTAACACTAGTGTTTCCAATGTATCAAGTGTTGCCTCACATGCTGCTTTGCCGTTCACTGCTGCTGAAAATAGTGCCAACTCTTATTCGTCTAAAGCTTATGAAAATTTTACTTGCTCTGAAATTTATTTATTTATTTATTTACTTATTTATGCAGTCAGATAATAACAGTATCATATTAGGCAGTGCTAAGCATAATAACAAAGTAAGATAGTATATTACAAAGTTAGAATCTTAACTTAAGTTAACAAACAAATCTTAATGAGATTTCTTAAATAATTCTTTAGGCATGGTAAAATCTAAGAGAGTAATCAAAGACAAATTGTTGTAACTTTTTAACAGAGATTGGAAACAAACTGAACGAAAAAACCAACCCTACAGCTGCGTAAGCAAACAGTTTCACTATCTCCTTACGTTTGGCTCTTTGATACAAACAGAAATGCCTACCAAAGAGAGCAGAAAATAAAAAGAGGAAGAAAACTATTGTGTTGGTGTTATACGAACACAACATGTATTTTGTTTTTTTGATTTTGTTGTCACGATCGCAAACACAACAAGAAACAAACGTTTCTTTACTACGGAAATTCTAAAAGAATTATAAGTTTTGAGTAGATTTGTTTTTTAAACGAATGTAAACAATTAAAACTCTTTCGTTATTTTTAAGTTAAATTTTATTGATAAGAACAATTTTTTTAATTAAAAATAAATAATAAAGAACATAAAAAAAGCAGCATGAAAGAATTGTTTAGGCTAAAAATAACACGTAAGTGTAATTATTTCAAGTTATTCAAATGTATTCTAAATTGGACGGAGAAAGCCTGCTTCGTTGATCCGAAAATATATATTTAAACGATGAGAATAATCGCTGTCTGTAATTAAGTAGTACACTTAGTTTCTTTAAATTCCAACAAAAAATATTTTTCGACTTTTGTCCGCAGCCGCGACAGTGTGCCGTCAGCAAAATGCAAAAGATCGCTAAAGATATTTTTCTTTCGTTGTTTCTGTGTCCGCGATTTAAAAGCATAACAGTGAGAGGAAGTGTTTCTACTTCAAAAACAAAACATTGCATTTTGCTTTTCTCTCCATCTCTGACTGCTTCTGTTTGTGTTACAAACAAAAACAAAAAGAACACAAAAATACTTTTCTTTAGAGTTTGTTTGCGATCCCTGCTTTTTAATACTCTAGTGATGGGTTCATTGCCCGCATAGTTCACTTATAAGCTCTAAGATAAAATGGTACGAAAGAACGCAAAGGTCTTAAAGGAACATAAAAATTAATACGCAATATTACCGCATATTAAACCACGAATAAACTCTAAAGACTGAATAGGTCTTCTATCTTTAAGAGAGTTTATATGCAATAATTGACAGTGTACACTATATGAAGGAAAAGGTTCAGTAAAATTCAAAGCACCAAGTGCAAATTTTAAAAATCTTCTTTGAATAGATTCAACACGATTGATTTGAATTTCATAAAGAGGACTCAAAATAAATGAGCAATATTCCAAATCGAATTAAATAATTTTCGAAATCTATATAAATAGCACCGACCTGGAATCCAGATTCAAAGGAATAGATGCAATAATCGGAAAAAACGGCTAAGTTCGTGACGGTAGAGCGACCAGTAAAAAAACCATGTTGAAAACGACTAATTATGTTCTTCACTACAAAATAAATTTTATCTTTCACAATTGATTCAAAAAGTTTAGAAACCATTGGTAGCTTTGAGATTGCTCGATATTTTCCCACGTTATTTTTTGAATCTGATTTAAATACGGGTAAAGTTGCCGGGTAATATAGGCAACTTTCCATTCTTCAATAAAGATACCATCACTTAGAAATTTATTATAAATAAATGTTAGCGGGCTCATTAATAAAATCACACATTTTTTTAAACAGAAACGGCGAGAATCCATCAATATCAGGTTTAGATGAATTTTTTAGAGACATGATGCCATTATGGACATCAAGTGGCGTAATGGCCAGAGTAACAATTTTTGTGCACGGTAAAATATCAATTAAAATTTCTTTTTCTGACCAATTTTTTGGAGTATCATACACCGAACTAAAAAAGTCAGCAAAAAGATATACAGTATCAGATACAACATGAGATGTCTTTCCCTTAAAAATCATTGAAGATGGTATAGAAGAACATGTCTTTTTTGACTCTATAAAACTTCAAAAAGCTTTTGAGTTTATTAACAATAACAATAACAATAACAATAACAATAACAATAACAATAACAATAACAATAACAATAACAATAACAATAACAATAACAATAACAATAACAATAACAATAACAATAACAATAACAATAACAATAACAATAACAATAACAATAACAATAACAATAACAATAACAATAACAATAACAATAACAATAACAATAACAATAACAATAACAATAACAATAACAATAACAATAACAATAACAATAACAATAACAATAACAATAACAATAACAATAACAATAACAATAACAATAACAATAACAATAACAATAACAATAACAATAACAATAACAATAACAATAACAATAACAATAACAATAACAATAACAATAACAATAACAATAACAATAACAATAACAATAACAATAACAATAACAATAACAATAACAATAACAATAACAATAACAATAACAATAACAATAACAATAACAATAACAATAACAATAACAATAACAATAACAATAACAATAACAATAACAATAACAATAACAATAACAATAACAATAACAATAACAATAACAATAACAATAACAATAACAATAACAATAACAATAACAATAACAATAACAATAACAATAACAATAACAATAACAATAACAATAACAATAACAATAACAATAACAATAACAATAACAATAACAATAACAATAACAATAACAATAACAATAACAATAACAATAACAATAACAATAACAATAACAATAACAATAACAATAACAATAACAATAACAATAACAATAACAATAACAATAACAATAACAATAACAATAACAATAACAATAACAATAACAATAACAATAACAATAGCAATAACAATAACAATAACAATAACAATAACAACAAAAATAATGCCTCAAATGTTTTAGAACCTGTTTCTGCTGCCTGCTTCCTTGATGTTGTTGAATTACTTGCTTCTTCGCAGTCAAATTGCAATAATTCTAATCATCCATCTGGCGCTGATGCTATTTAGGCTAGTTTTACTGATTTGTCTTCTAATTGCTAAATACCGACGTACGCTTAGTTGATCTCTGTTGAACTCACTCCTCCGCACGTATCTCATCAGGAAACAAGTTTAAATAATAATATTCAAATGGATTTGCCTAATTCTTATTAGGCTATACATATACAGCTGGCTTAGGTTTCAACAATAATAATAATATAAACAAAAACAACAATAATTACCAATACTCGCAAGCTGCTACTGGGATTATAGTGATGCTCCTATGGAAATTCATACAAATAATAATCGTAGTATGAGTCATAATGGTTTGGTGGGCATAAATGAAAATTGTGAATTAGACTTTGTTGTTAAAGATTTTGTTAGTAAAAAGTTTATACATCTTTCTTCGTTCAAGTAAAATGCTTCCAAAGAAAATATATAACGTACGTAGTTAAACATGCATTAATTAATCGACGCCATTTGTCCTGTCGTAAGCTTGTTAAACGAGATGCTCTTCTGGATAACTTACAAAGTATTAACTTAAGTATTAATTAACTTAACTTAACTTAACTTAAGTATAATTAATTTTTAAGTTAGAGATATCTGATCATCTTTCTCTTTGGCCAGTAAGCGTTCGTGTGAGGCCTTTTAAAAATTTTCAAAGTGTCGGATGAAAGAATCTGATGACTTAGTGCTGAGCCATGAAATCAGGAATGTTCATCATACTCTTTATCTATATTTTCAAATGTCGGGCACAAGGACCAAAGTAACTTCTATATTTAATAATACACCACATGGCGATTTTGACATAATTGGTTTTGTTTAAACCTGGCTCAAATCGGATTTCTACGATGCTGAAAGTTTTAATACTAATATATATCAAGTCTGTCGGAAGCCTAGAGATCTTACTAAGACTGCTTTCCCGCGTGGTGGTGGTATACTTATTGCTGTTAAACATTCCCTTCAATCAAATATGTGTATACTAAAGAATACTGACTCTTTATTAGATTATGTCTGCATATCAATAGCTGATTCCAGTGGATCACTTTATATAAGTGCCTCTTATTTACCTCCTAATAGTTCTGATGCTTTATATGATTCTCATGTTCATAATATCTTATCTCTTCATGAATCATTAGACGCTAATAGTCATTTGGTCGATTTTAGCGATTTTCATATAAATAATAGGTCTGTTCGCGTACTTTTACAATAAAAACTTGCCAGTAACAATTTTTTGCGAGTAAGAAAAAAATTCTCTCGCAAAGCAATGAAAATCTAAAAAGTACCCGAACAGAAAATTTGCTAACATTTACAATGCATGTCGAAATGTCAGAAAGCTGAAAAGAAAATAACAAAAAAGAAATAGAAAAGAAAAAAAAACACGACTTTCAGCAAATAGCTAATTTTTAAAATTTGAGAAAAGGCGAAAAAATTTTTCGCGTGACAAATTCAACATATGTTCATGGTATATGTTAAAAACATTTAAAAAAAAATGTAATAATTTTATTTGCTAAACCATTTTTTATTTATTTTGTACATTTAAACATCTGTTTTAGACGTTTGTTTTTTTTATTTCATGAACATTCTTGGAAGTAGAAAATCAGACAGCAAAAACTTTTCAAATCTGGACTGAAGAGAATAATTGTACTCTCGTATTTTCTTTCTCACTTGCAAGTTTTTTGGGTAAGCGAACGGATTTCTTGTAACAATTCGTAAAATTTGTACAAATTCTTAAAATCTTGACCGAGACTTAGTTCCATCAAATATCAATAAGTCTTATGAGATAAACCTTACTGATAGCTTTTTAAGTATTGATTTGTCTCAAATAAAGTCCTTTGCTTACAAGCTTGATAGACTTTGGATTTAATTTTTGTTTCAAGTTCTGTAAAATGTAAGCTAAATGAATGATTAAATACGTTTTCTTCGGTATCTGTTTATCGTCTTCCTCTTACCTTGGAGCTTGAGTTTTATGAATTTGTTCCATGTATCCAAGATAATAATCATTTTAATTGTAATACGTGTAACTTTGATAATTTATCATTTATTTTTAATGAATCTAATTGGAAAAGTATATTTTGTGGAAAAAACACCGCAACTTGATTCGAAATATTTAAAACTCAAATGCTAAATGCCTGTATTACTAATGTTTGGAGTATAACTCATTTAAATTACAAATTACCTTGGTACGAGTATATGAAAGGGTAGGAAAAATTAAAAAATTTACGAAACATCACTACAATGTGGTAATTTTATTGGAGCCATCCATCGGAGGCATGGTCTCCCTCGTCGTCGCTGACTAACAACCTTCACCTCGAGCACCTTTGTCGCTGGAGCTTCGTCGTCTATACGACGGAAATGACCCAGCCAGCGTAGTCGCTGCACAGTTATACGCTGCACTACGTCAATGTCTTTGTAGAGCTCATACAGCTCGTGATCCATTCGGATGCGATAGTCATCGCCGACTGGAACAGGACCGAAGATTTTGCGAAGAACTTTTCTCTACCTATGTCTCAGGGCCATAAAGCGCTCCATTATGGTAGAACGAGAGTCTTATAGAGTGTTAGTTTTGTTGATCTAGAGAGGGCTCTGGAACTTTGTTGCTTACTGAGCCCGTAGTAGCACCTATTAGCAATTATTGTTCTTCGCTCTATCTCCAGGCTGACTTCGTTGTTGTTATTAATGACGGTGCAAAGGTATACAAACTTCTTGACTACTTCAAGGTTACAGCTGCCGGTCAGAGAACCCAGGTTCGAGTCCCCCATCTGACACAGAAAGTTTTTTCAATTGAATAAATTTTTCTGTTCGGCCGTCACATCTCTGCAGACAATGGCAAACCTCAGAGCGTAAAAACTGCCATGAAAAGCTTCTTGAGAACATAAGCCGTTCGGAGTCGGCATAAAACATGTAGGTCCAGTTCTCGATAATTTGTGTTCAAACATTTCACAACACACACAACACAATTGATCATAAGAAGCTCGGTCAAAGTCCTTTCAAGGGCTGAAGTGGCCATTTCGTTTTATATATATATATTAGGGCGGGTCAATTTAAAAATCGCTCAATGCTCTGTGAAAATCGTATTCTAGGGATCAAAATAAGAAACTTTGCCGAAGGAACCATACCTCTGAAACGAATTCTGATGTCCCCCAATTTGGGTCGAACTTTTGGGTAGGGACAAATTTTGAAAAAACCCACTTTGACCCATTTAGAGCGCTCCAATCGAGTCCAAATGTATGACCGACCCCCACTAACTTTGGAGGCTTGACCCGTCCATGCCAGTGGCACACCCCCTGGAACCCCCTGTGGGGTTCCCAATACAAACATTTCAAAAAATCACCAGTTTTGGCACTTTACATGAAAAAATCAGCGAAATGGCTATGTTTTTTCTTTATTTTTATTTATTTATTTATAATAATATTTATTATTTATTTATAATAATATCTATTTTTTCTCTTTTGAAATTTATTTAGTCAGAACATATGTAAATGAAAAAATTAATTTAAGTTAGTTATACTCGTAGAAAAGAAACTAAAAAAATTATTGTTTGAAGTCTTTTTTACTTTCAAGTCTGGGCAATTTCGCACGGCTCTCTAATGTCGTCGCCATAACAGCCTCTACATTTTCCGGTATAACCCGTTTGGAAACGCTAGCTAGCAATTGAACATGTCGTTCCGTTCCTTGTATGTGTGATGCAATTTTTGGATCATTAAACGGTGGATCATCTTGATTTAAATATTCTTTCAATGTATCGTACGGAATGCTTCGCGTGAATGGTGGTTCAAATACGTTATTTATGTCATTCATATTGATAATTTCCGTGTAACTTGTGCAATTAAACTTTATATCTGGTTTTTTATAAGCTCTAAGTTGCGTTGGGTCGTCAACATCTGTTCGATAGCGTAGAATTATGTTGATAGCACAGTCGCGCTTTTCTTTGCTATCATCAAACAACATTGATAACAAGATATTTTCCGAATGCGCATAATATGAATTATCTGTAATTACTTGATTGACAATTTTGCGTAAACGAGGTTCTAGAAATCGTGACCAACTAATGAAGTTGAAAAATAATGCACAGCCGTACACTACAGAGCTGTAATACTTGATATTGAAGTACATTGGCACATAATATTTAATTATACATTCAACCAGAATTCTTAAATTTGCATCTGGATTTTCCGTTGTCACATATAATCGTAATAATCTAGCGGCCTTGGTGAGCCACCGAGAACAGTGGCGTAACTATAGAAATGGGGGCCCCAGTCAGATTTTCATTAAGGGGCCCTTATCAGAAGAATTCTTTGAATCATTCAAACTTTTCTCACTCCACCCCCCCCCCCCCCTCCTGCTTTACACATTTATATTCATCGCTCAGGATTTCGAAGGGGTGTATTATTCAAGGTACGGATACAAATGATGTTGAAAATTATTCACGTAAAACATTTTATTTTTATGGTATAATACTGAAATAAAAAACAGTGAATAAAATAAACAATTTTTGAGTTCTCAAAGTTGTGATATGCATATTCAGAATTTAATGCGCCTTACTTTCAAATCAGCAAACTTGTGAATAATTTGATCCAAGTTATTTCTCAAACGATTGGCCATTTCGTGTTCAATGGACAGAATACTCAAATTACTCAAACGCTCTTGGCCCATGGTACTTCGAAGATAAGTTTTTATGATTTTTAATTTTGAAAAGGATCTTTCAGCTGTAGCAATTGTAACTGGTATAGCTAAAAATAAAATCAAAGCTGTGCAAACTTCTTGAAAACTCGAAGATAAAGCAGCATTTTCAATAATTAACAAATTTGCAAGTTGCTTGACAGAACTGAGTTTTTTAATTTGTTTTTTGAGACATGATCGAAGAGATAACAACTGTTCAGGAAATTTGTCGCCGATGTCTTCAGCATAAGTATCTGCAAGTATCACAGCTTCCCTGTGCAGTTCTTGGTCCGTAATTTTTGTCAATTCCTTAGGTTGGAGTACTCGAAAAGTTTTGATCACGTTCTTCAAACTTTCAAACCGATTTAGTAATTGATTGCAAATGATATCGAGACATCCATGGAAAATATTTACACGGAATCGTGCCTCTCCATCAGACAGTCTTTCGTCCTGGCACAATTCTTCGAAATATTTCTTGGTTTTCTTGATCCGCTTGTTCTGAAACTCAACCTTGACTTTCCAATCCGCACTTAGTTTGATGGCCTGTTATTTTTCCCCCCCCCTAGTCATTTCGGAATTCTCGTAGTTCTTGATACGCTTGCTCGAGTACAACATTTGCTTGGGAAAGATCGACATCTGGCTTTTGAAGAGCTTTTGTAACCAGGTTTGTTGTTGTCAGAACTTTTGTGTGCAAAATGACTTGAAAAACAAATTCGAAATTTTCCATCACTTGGCGTAGATAGGTTGCTTCATTTCGCTCGGTTTTCGAATTGCTGATAAGGATGATTTTGGACAGCGCCTTCAAAATATCACTACACCTGAATCGAACAGCTTGTAAAGAATCGTTCCGGGATGACCATCGAGTTGGACAGAGTCGTTTCAGTTTCAACGAAGAATTTTCGGAGAGAAAAGTTGATAATAACTCCCATCTTTTTATACTGTTCGCGAAAAAAACGTAAATTTGCTCAATTGTTTCCCAGAATTTTTGGACTTCAGGTATTGCACCCATCGAGGCATCATTGAGAACAAGGTTAAGTCTATGTTCTGCACAATGGACAAAAATGGCTTTTTCTTCCCTATCAAGAATTTTTCTTTGAACACCATTGTAAATTCCACTCATTGTCGCAGCTCCATCGTACCCTTGCCCTCGACATTTTGAAATTTCAATTTTCTTTTTTTCCAGTCCATCAACAATTTTTGATTCTAATCCAGAAGCCGTTTGGTCATCGACTTTTTCAAATCCCAAAAAAGATTCAGTGATTTTAACATCGACTGGTTTTCCGTTTTCATCCTTAATAATTCTCACATATCTAAAAATCTGACTCATCTGGTCAATTTTGGCAATGTCTTGGGTTGTATCCGTTATAATGGAAAAAAATGGCGCTTCTTGAATATTTTTGACGATTTTTGACAGTCTTAGATAGAAGTCCAATTATTTCATTCTGAATTTTAGGGCTCAGGTATCGAATGGAATTATCAGGTTTCGCGATAAGTTCTTTCAAAACAGGGTCATATACCGCCAGCAATTCAATAATTGATAAGAAATTTCCATTATTCCAGAATCACCAATGACCTCGCGATGCCCGCGAAATGAAAGGTTGCATGTAGCCAAGGTGAGGATTGTATTCATAATTCGGTCAAGAACTTTGCACCAGAAAGATTTTTCTTGGAGAGCTCGATCCTCAAGATCTTTATCAATCACATATTTATTCAATCGCCACGATTCGTATATCATGCAGGCGTTGCAGTGAATCTTCGATTTTTCATGATCGAGAATTTTGTTACTCAATTTAGGCCAGTTCCTTATTCCATCCACCCAAGCTGGCTTATAACTTGGACAGCCTCTATCAGCAAATAACCAGCAAACCTCACAATATACGCAGTCAAGAAGTTCCGAATAGCATAACCTACAAACAGAAAATTATTAGTAAATCTAAATATCGTGTTATTTGAAATAATAAGTAAGTAATTCGCTAATAACCATGTTCGTGGAATTTTCAATCCTGCTTTATTTTTTGATTCATAAAAAAACGAAGTAAATTGATTCCCTGTTTCTTCATTTTGTGGGAAAGGCCCTTTCGGTTGGCATGGTCCATGTGAGATTATAAATCTTTTCAATTCTACAGTCAAAACGCTTTTGTAATGTCCTTTATCAGTAGGATGTTTCTTTTCTAGCAAATCGTTCTGCTCCAAAGTAGTGTTTAGCATAGTAGGTGGTGACATGTTTTCCTCTTCAAAATTGTCCGTATTCATGAGAATGTCAGGGTCAGTGTTTGGTGGTGCAACGATTACATCTGCTTCTGTTGCTTTCTGCTGCAAATCGCTACTAGAAAAATCACTTCCCTCACAGCCGTCATCAGATTGTTGATCTTTCTTTTCCTGATGTTGCGGCGAAAAAATGAGGTTATTGGTTTCAATTTTTTCACAGCCGCTTCGGTCTCCAGTTTTATTTTCCTTTTTTGAGCACCACTCAGATAAAGGCGTTTGTCGGAGCTCATGGTGCAAATACCAGGTCTTAATTTTATTCAATTTTATTAAAAAAGAACACTTCACCGGGCGAGGTAAACAAACGGACTAAAGCAAAACCGGTTACTAATGCAAACTCAAATTCAAATTTACAAGGCCTGCTTTGTTTGAATTCTTTGAATTTTCTGTTTGAATTTTGAATTCTAAACTTCACATTTTAAATCCTGTTGTGTTGTTAACATTTCAAATTTTGAATTTCGTTTTCGTTTAATTTTGGATTCCAAATTTTAGTTTTGGTGAAAATAATTGAAATTTGAAATACCTACTTCTAATTTTTGAATTTTTCTTCTTCAATTTAACGTTTGACACTAAATTGCAGAATGAGCAAATTTGAAAATACGGAGAACAAATATTTTCACTTATCGATCTGTATCGATCCCGATAGTGTAACTTTTATTTGTCGTACGGCAGAATTTTTTATTTATACAAATAAAACTGAATGAAGGAAATGTCAGAAAATAACCACAATAATGGAGTATTATTCTTATGATCTATAATATTTGTAGGATAACAGTCACTTACCAGAGGAACGATTCACTCCAAAATTTACCATAAAATTAGCGCCTCAAAAAACAATTCACATTTAAACTCGAATTCCAGCAATTCAAACCGCATACAAGTCGCAAAGCCTTATGATTTCGATTTGAAAATATGATAATATATGCAACAGCAAGGATTGTTGACGCAAGTTTGTTTTTGTTCCATATTTGTCACTACTCACTCGATATTCAGTGTCACAAACTTCCTGAGCTTGAGCAAAAACAGCGAGAAAAAAAAGATTGGCAAGAATGAAACATGCTCATATGAAATAGCGCGAAAATTTGAAAAATGAAAAACACGATAGAAATATAATATTAAGCTGGCAACGAATATTTATAATGAAAGAACACCAAAATTTTTATTTTTTCATATTGAACATTTTTCTGATATAAAGTTGAAAAAAATTTTTCTCTCTTGCCACTTTTGGGGGCCCCCTGGTGCTCGGGGCCCCGGTTTCTGAGACCGGTAAGACCGGTGGTAGTTACGCCACTGACCGAGAATGTACAATTTTCCCTGGTTTGATGTTAGCCAGATCCACCGAAACCACGCCGCTAGAAATTGCATGGGCCATGTCGTATAAGTACTTCGAATCGGTGGAAAATTCAATTTTTTTCTGGAGCGGGGGCATATTTTGCATCTCAATTTTTTGGAAGCCGTCCACCACCTGAAAATATATATAATAAATGAGTGATAGCCATAACTTACCGGAAGAGTTCCACAAGTTTCGATTTGACGGCTCAGTTTTCCTGTTGCCGATCTTGGTCCAGTGCTGGTTGATTTATCCAAAGCTTCAAACAAATGCCGAAACGGAAGTTCGTTGAAGTGTAGAAGGCAAACGAACCAATGCAATGGTCTTTTTAACAGCAATTCGAATCGTCGTATAATTCCACCGTGTGGGTCAGTGTTTGTTGGCTCACCGTCAGTGCATATTCCAGTGATATATTTTTATCGTTGAAAAAATCATTTAATTTGGTTGTTTTGTATTCAGCGGTTTCATTTTCCAGTCCGTAACCGTAACGTAACCAATCAATTCAGAATTGGGTTCTCTCAAAATAACAAGATGAGGTTCTTTTACCATCTTAGTATGATACTTCTCATCAACTGTAGCTGTCGTTAAAGTATCATCTTTTCTGCCATCGAATGAAAACGCTAACAAATTGGTATGATCTTACCGTTTGCGAACCACTTCTTGTCTGCATTTCTCTTTTTCTCTGCGAACTTTCGACTGATCCATGATGAGAGGTTTGCCATGCTTATCTTTCATTTTAAAATCTTGGAAAAGAGCGGTTCCCAATGCCGATGCTACTCTATCAGGCACAAAAAATCTGTCACATACCAAGGCAAAGTTAAAACAATCGTATCTCTCTGTGTATTGTGAACTTGTGCTTCTATCCATATCTTCTTGAACCGGTGGCGGTGCGTATGTTGAATCATCGGGATCTTGGTATGTTGGCATTGATGACATAGACGTTGCTCCTTGCTCTTCAGTTTCCATCACAACTGCATCCATTGTTAGTCTTCTCTGATTATGTTGATCGTGCATGAACTCTTTGAGGCGTTCGGGAACCCAGCCGCATGCACATGGAGCTGCCTTCAAATCGCATTTACATGTTCCAATGTAAAAAATTGTTTCCAGAGATTTTACATACTCTGTAAATTGTTGGGTTTTGTTTCTTCTCTTGATTTGCTCTTGATACTTGTCAAGCAATTTATTCAATTTATTAAATACACTTTTTTTCAGCATTATTTCCATACCAAGTTTTTCCCAAATTCCATTTAACTTATCTTGTACTTGAATAGTGAATGATTTATGGGAAAACTTTTTTGTTCTGTTTTAGCACGTTCGCTTAAGTAAAAATAATATCTCAAGATATCCAGATGGGTTGGTAAATTAAGATTAGTCAAATCAGTAGACACACCAAAAACAGTAACATCGTGCTTGGGTATATGACTCATTGGGTTTTCGATAGTTGTTGATGTTGTTGTTGCTTCATCTTGCGGTGTAGAGGATGGTGGATTCATTGTAAACTTTTAGATTTGGAATGGTCAACTTCACTTATTATTTTGTTTTTAAATATTTTTTTATCTGAAATTAGCACTTCACACTTTGAGTTCTTCACAACGACTTAATGCATTCACAAAAACTGTTGCGTTATATATGGTCTACGAGACGAGGTAATAAGAATGAAATGGTAATTTCAATTCTACCTGCTGTGTCTTGTGGTGGCTTAAAAACGCACACAAGCAATTTTAGGATCTGCAATTGTGTCACAGTGATACCTTAATTTTTTAAAAGGGTTGCGGTGCGTTCCAGTGATACCTTAATTGTTAAAATGGTTGCTTAAAACGCGCACTTCTTAAGGCGGTCTTCTCATTCAAAACCCGTTTTTTGGACCCTTTTTAAAAAAATTCTTATTTGAAAACGCAAAGAATAATTGAAAACTTTTTTTATTTATTGTATTACAAAAGGTTCAAAGTAAATAATAAAATTTTTTTTGCTTCGATACGTGGGCTGTTCAAAAAGTAATGAGACTTCAAAGTTGCTGGTGAAAAAAAAGGTGTCGTCACGGCGGCCACGATTCCGGGTCTCCGGAGCGTCTGAAATGAAAAAAACGGGGTTATAATCAGTATAGATGTAATTCTCGGGTGAACCTCAAGCTTAATTTAGTGATTTTTTTTGACAAAATGGCGGCCATTCAAAAAAAAAATTTCAATTTCGGGGTTTTTTTTTGTAGTTTAGTGTAAAAAAAAAATAGTAAAATATTTTTTAAAATTATGGTCGAGGTTCACCCGAGAATGGTGACAATTCTGCGTCGATTCCACTTTGTTTCATGAAAATCGGTTCAGTTGAACTGGAGATATCATGGTCGCCAGTTCGAAAAACGTGGGTTCGAGATAAACGCGTTTAAAGTTTGAAGTAATTTTTTTGGGGAAAAAAAAAAAAAATCAAAAATGTTTAAATGCAGTTTTAAAGAGCTGACAATTTTTACTTACAAATATTAGTCGGCGATGCCAGCTCCATACAGGCCACCTTCCTCTTTTTCGTAGAAACTGCTTTCTGCTGCCCTCTCTGCTCTGCGAGCCGTTCTGCCAGCTTTTGATGATGCCGCAGCTCGAGTCTCTGATCGGTTCAATCTGTCTTCATTGCGAGATAGTGCGTATTCGTATGCGTTTTTGCCAATCGCAATACCCATCAAACCCATAATTTTAAGTATGGGTATAAAACCGTCGTTGAAGAGGCACGTTGCAATGAAATTGGCCACTTCGATGGTGCGTGCGCCTGAGTTGATGTGTTTGGGCGAAAGTGACCAAAGAACAGAATTGTAGGACTCATTGGAATTCTGAGTTTCAGATCCAAGGCATCTTTCAAGCAAATTATCTGCCGACAGCGCTTCGTAAGCTGGTTTTATTACCTCCATCACCTTCTTGTCGAGAGGTGCATACGTGTGGTGAAAGCTATCTAACGTACCTTCAGCAGCTGCTTTCTGCCATGCGCACCAGCTTGACGCACCGGTGGGGCAATTTTGGTGTTGCGGTTTATCATCGGTGGAGCACTTATGGTAAAAAGTGGCCCAAATTTCCTTTTTCATATCCTACACGGAGTCAGGATGACGGCGGATCGCAAGGCCATAATATGTGGTCAACTCGGATATTAATTTGTCGGTGAGCTTGCCCGCACCTTTGCCTCCAATGCCCTTATTTTCTTTTTTTATTTTTCGAAGTCGCGTGCCCATTCGCTTCTGCACATGCCCAATGCATTCTTTCTTTTCCACTATAGGGTCACCGTCATAGGGGTCGACATCTAATACACCTTTGAAGGTCTGCGAATCACCATCGTCGATATATTTTACATATTTTATGCCGTGTGTTTCAAACGACCTGGAGAACATCTCTATTACAGCGTCCACCTCCATTTTCCCAGAGCTTCCTTCATGGTTTATGGTGCATTCTTCGTCATGAGTATCAAGCCAAATCTGGTAAGCCTCTGGCTCTTCTTCCTTCTTGGCTTCCCAATATTTGCAGCTGTTACACAGACGAGATTTTACGACAGTGTCAACAATTTTTTTGGTATGCTTGGCAATCAAAGTTGTGACACCATAAAGGGAAGCAAAGCCACGCGTCTTCCAAGTCCCATCCCCCGACACAGTAAATAAAGTGGGATCGCACTCTGGATTCGCTTCGATCATAGCCTCTTTTTCTTCTCCAATAGCTTTTGAAATGACATGTTCGTACATGGCTTTTCCAGCAACGTACAAATTTTGTAGGATAGTATAGTACAGATTGTTGGACAAACTTTGTCCGAGGTCCATGAGGCCACAAAACATGGTTATACCTTTTGGCCCAATCCCTAAAAGCCGCATGGCAACAACCAAGTGTCGATTAATTTCATATGATTTTCCGATCATAGGTGACGAAGGAATACGTATATATGTTGTGCGTGGGCAGGCGCAGTTCAAAGCGATTTTAAATCCAACTCCATTTGGTGAGGCTTCTGAGAACTCAATTTTTTGCTTGCATGAGGCACAAATTACCAACGCTGACAACGTGGTAAACACAGAACAGAACTCGAGAATGCAATACTTCAAATTGTTTTTGATTGATACTTCGTCGTCTTCGTTATTCTTGAATTTCTTGGCCGATGTGCTGGTATATTCAGAATCCTCTGGTCTAAGATGCTGATTTCCACTAAACACGCGTTTTTTAGCACGATTCTGACGCTCACTTGGTCGTTTTTTTTTTTTTTTATTACTTTTCCGATCCATTTTACAAAAATCACAATAAATTTATGAAAAATTTACTTTTCGTTCACTGAAGCGCACGCGTCTGTTGCTCAACTCGATACAAACTGAACTAAATGATGCTTTCAGTTGAACACCTGGACTCAAAAAATGCTTCAACCCCTAAAATAAGCAGAAATGTGTATTCGTATGTTTGTATGAATATGTGTGCAAACACGTTTTTACCTAACAATAAACATTTTCAACGGAATTCGGTGGTTACTTTATGCCGCTTCGTTCGAAAATGAGTCGAAAAAAATAGCTCATTTTGACGAAGACCTTGCTTCACAAAAAAGGCTGTATCTTCTAAAGTATTTCGAATTTCTAAAAATTCTTTTAGGGCATATTCACAACTACCCAAGCTATAAATAAATGCAAAAAAAAAAGTCGAAAAAAAAGTTGCTCAATGAGAAGACCCCCTTAAGAAGGTGCCATAAAATACCCACAAAAAGGGTTGTAAAAACAACCTTCATTTCTTAAGTAGGTGCTATAAAAAAACTACACAAGTAAGTTTACGCAATGCAGCTGTGTCTTGTGGTGCCTTAAAAAACGTACACAAGCAATTTTCCGATTTGCAATTGTGTCACAGTGATACCTTCATTTTTTAAAAGGGTTGAATAAATTTCTAAAGAAAAAAAAAACTCCAAAAAGAAAAAAACATAGGCATTTCGCTGATTTTTTCATGTAAAGTGCCAAAACTGGCGATTTTTTGAAATGTTTGTATGGGGAACCCCCAGGGGGGTTCCAGGGGGTGTGCCACTGGCATGGATGGGTCGGGCCTCCAAAGTTAGTGGGGGTCGGTCATACATTTGGACTCGATTGGAGCACTCTAAATGGGTCAAAGTGGGATTTACCAAAATTTGCCCCTACCCAAAAGTTCGACCCAAATTGAGGGACATCAGAATTCGTTTTAGAGGTATGGTTCCTTCAGCAAAGTTTCTGATTTTGATCCCTAGAATACGATTATCACAGAGCAATGGGCGATTTTTTTGCCTCCCCACAAATCGACCCGGCCTAATATATACATATATATATATATATATATATATATGTGGTAATGCTGAAGCAAGCATTACTTGTCATCTTTATTTTAATAATATATTTTTTGATATTTTAATGATATATTAGATTTTCATTTTTTCAATTTTATTAGTTTTTTTGCTGAAGTTCGAGAGATCGGATACGTTTATTGTCAACTTATTTAAAATTTTAAATTGAATAAAATCAATTTTGTTGAAGAAATAATATTCTCAAAACAAAATATATATTCGGGCTCTGTTAATTTTTCATCGAATGCTACATTTGGGGGCTCGTCCGTGTCACGAAAATTTAGTTTAGAGAAATTCGATCCTACAGGAGCTGTATACGTACCTATTATTTAAAATCGTATACGTTCAAGCCAAAGAAAAAGAAAGAAAAAAAACAAAACGAAGGAATATTTCTTAGATTTTAAACGATACGTACGAAATCAAAAAAAAAAAGCGTAATGGATTGGAGCAATGCATCAGAAGAAGACTTGCAGGAGGCATGTCGACAATACCGATTATCGGACGACGGGGATAGAATCACAATGATCAGAAGAATCAAGCTGTACGAAAAAGAGCGAATAGAAAAACGCAAACACGAAGAAGATGAAAGATCTAAGATAGAAGCCGAAATAAGAAAGAAAAAAGAAGTCGAAAGATTGAAAGCAGAAGCTGAAAAAAGAAAGAAGGAATAAGCCGCTAAGCTAAGAAGAGTAAACGAAGAAAAATTAAGACTAGAAACTGAAATAAAGAAGACGAGCAACGATTCAAAGAGAGAGCTAAGGCGGAAGCGGTAAAAAGAAAAGAGCTAGAAGATGAGCGGATATTTGAAGAAAGAGTGTTGGTTGAACTTCAACTTCTAAGAGACATGCAAGTCGAATTTACCACGCACTAACCAAGGGTTATGAGTGAAGAGCGACAAGTATTGGAACAAGCCACACAAAGAAATCGGTCCGAGTTCACATTCCGTGATATTGATGAGTCTATGCAAGAATTTTCTGGAGAAGACGGTCGAAGCATCGACGAATGGTTAGACGTGTTTGAACAAAACGCAAATTTACTGCAATGGAACGAACTTCAAAAGCTCATTTATGCAAAACGTTTGCTGAAAGGCACTGCCAAGCTGTTTATGGACCATGAAATCATATACAGTATTCGCTGCAGAACTTAAAGGAGAATTTCAAAATATAGTTAACAGTGCAACAGTGCACCGAAAGTTATGCGAGCGGAGGAAGAAGCCAAACGAATCAAATCGCCAATACATTTATTCAATGCTGGACATTGCTGCACAAGCTCATATAGAAACGAACGCAGTCATCGTTTACATTGTAGATGGTTTATCAGGCTCACCAAACATAAAATCATTTCTATACCAAGCTAAAACAATTATGGAGCTTAAGGAAAAATTGGAAATATACGAGCTTATTCAGTCAAAGTCGGATCCAAAACAAAACAACGAGCAAATTAGAATGGATAAAGAAGAGAAACACAATAAGAACAACAATAACAGGAACGGACACGGATTTGTTGAGAAGAAAAACTGCTTTAACTGTGGTGATAAAACCCATGTTTCAGACAGTTGCCCAAACAAGAGCAGAGGACCAAAATGCTTTAAATGCAACGAGTTTGGTCACAAGTCAAATGTCTGCGGGAAGTCACAAGAACGCGATAAGGCTAAATCCATTGTTCAAATGCTTGGATGCAGAAGGTCATTTAAAACTATAACCATCAATGGTGTGAAAATGGAAGCACTTATGAAAGTGGTAGTGAAATCACAACAATTCGAGAAGATGCATTTTGGACGAATCAATTTGGAAAATATTCAAAAACAGAAATGGCAGTTTCTGGTGTAGGATCATCAATTACAAAAGCAATTGGCGTTTTCGAAACTAAAATCATAGCAGATGATTGTGAGCTAATGGGAAACTGTTATGTCATGCCAAACGAAAGCGTTAGCATCGATTTGATAATCGCTACGAATATGACTAACCAAGCAACAGTTACTTTTTCCCAAGGCGGAGTAAGGATAATTAAATCAAGATCAGCAGAAAATGATAACATGGTGAATGAAATAACACATCAATCAAGTTGTTTGTTTACTACTGATGAGGAAACTCTTCTACCGGATCTTTCACATATTCAGAATAAAAAGGTTGTGTGTTGACTATCGGCAGCTTAATCAAAGATTATAAAAGATAAATATCCGATGCCGGTAATTGAAGACCAGATCGACATGTTGCAGAATGGCAAAGTTTTCAGCACACTTGATTTGGCAAATGGATTCTTTCACGTTACAGTAGAAGAAGAAAGCCGAAAGTATACATCATTTGTTACACCAATGGGACAGTTTGAGTTTCTCCGAGTTCCGTTTGGATTATGTACCAGTCCAGCAGTCTTCCAAAGGTACACCAACACAATATTCAATTCTCTATTGCTCCATGGTATCGTCATGATATACATGGACGATTTAATCATCGTAGCAGAGAACGAAGAAGAAGCCATTCAGCAATTGAAACTTGTTTTAAAGATTGCAGCGGAATATAATCTAAATATAAAGTGGAAAAAGTGCAACTTACTACAAACCAAAACCGAATTTTTGGGATACGAGATCGAAGGAGGCCGAATCAAGCCATCACCGCTGAAAACAAAGGATGTTCGAAACTTTCCAGAGCCAAAAACAGAAAAGCAAGTTCAAAGATTCCTTGGTTTGGCTGGATATTTTCGCAAGTTTATCAAAGACTTTGCTTTAATTGCAAGACCATTAACTGATCTACTACGGAAGAATGTTCTATTTAAATTTGGTGAAGAACAGCGAAATGCATTTCAGATACTGAAAGAAGTCATATGCGAACGGCCAGTGCTTACTATTTTTAGATAAGGCGCAGAAACAGAACTTCACACAGATGCATCTAAGTGGGCGTTTGCTGCAATTCTCATGCAACGTGATTATGACGACAGGAAACTGCATCCCGTTCACTATTTTAGCATCAGAACATCTGAGGCCGAACAAAAATGCCATAGCTTTGAATAAGAGGTTCTTGCAATAATGAAAGCAGTGCGAAAGTTTAGAGTTTATCTAGTAGGACACCGATTCAAGATCGTAACCGATTGCAAAGCGTTCGAGGCTACAAAGAGGGAGAAAGATGTGCCAAAAGTATCTCGATGGGCACTTTTACTCCAAGAATACGATTGTGAGGTAGTTCATCGACCAGGAGACAAAATGAAGCATGCAGATGCATTAACCCGAATACATTTGATCCAAGATGCAAGTATTGTTAGCAGCATCAAAACTGCTCAAGCAAACGACAGACACCTACGAGCAATTATCGAAATCCTAGGGAAGCAAAACTATGATAATTTCATTATGCAAAATGGCATATTATGTATAAATTTCGACGGTAATATTGTAATCGTTGCACCAGATGAGATGAAATATGGTATTGTGAGGAAGGTACACTACCAAGGACATTTCAAGCACAAAAAAATTGAAGATGTTATCAAAAAGGAGTTCTTCATTCAAAAACTCAAAGAAGTTATTGACAGCGTTGTGCAGAACTGTGTGCCGAGTATCTTGGCTGAGAAGAAAGCAGGTAAGCATGAAGGATTTCTCCAACCAATTCCCAAAGAGAGTGTTCCACTAGACACGTGGCATATGGATCACGTAGGTCCAATGCCATCAACAAGCAAAAATTATAAATATTTACTGACAATTATTGATTCCTTCACCAAATTTGTGTGGATTTTTCCTACTAAATCCACCACTGCATTGGAAACAGTAGGCAAATTAAGGACTGTTACAGATATTTTTGGGAATCCGAGACGTATAATATCTGATAGAGGTACAGCATTCACATCAGACGTATTTCAAGAATATTGCAGGAATCAAAATATTGATTTAGTTTTTACCACAACTGGCGTGCCAAGAGAAAACAGCCAAGTCGAGCGAATGCATAGAACTATCATATCGGTTCTATCGAAGCTGTCAGTAAGCAATCCACAGAATGGTATCAGCATGTCAGCGCAGTACAGCAGTATCTTAATAAAACGATATGCCGATCGATAAAAACATCGCCATTCCAGTTAATGATTGGAGTAACAATGAACACAAAGGATGATATGCACATCTCGGAACTAATCGAAGCTGAGGTTGCTAACGAGATTAATCGAGAACGAGATGAGCTTAGAGATAAAGCAAAGCAACAGATTGCTTCCATTCAAAAGAAAATAAGACTCTGTTTGATAAGTAACGAAAGAAAGCAACGCAATATAATGTTGGTGATCTGGTATGCATAGCTCGTACACAATTTGGAACAGGAATGAAGCTACGACCGAAATACCATGGACCCTATCAAGTGATCAAATATTCAGGCAATGATCGGTACGATGTGAAAGAAGTTGGCGACCACGAAGGTCCTGGGAAGTCATCAACAAGAGCAGACTATATGAAACCCTGGAGCAGAATTACTATGATGAATGAGATATCCGGGTCGGATGTTGAGTAGGATGGCCGAGTGTGGTAATGCTGAAGCAAGCATTACTTGTCATCTTTACAACTGGTTATTTAATTTTATATTAGCTTTGATATTTTAATGACTTATAAGATTTTAATTTTTTTAATTTTATTAGTTTTTTTGCTGAAGTTCGAGAGATCGGATACGTTTATTGTCAACTTATTTAAAATTTTCGATTTAATAAAATCAATTTTGTTGAATAAAAAATATTCTCAAAACAAAATATATATTCGGTTTCTGTTAATTTTTATCGAATCCTACATTTTATTTATTTCAACCCTATATATAATATTATAGTAGGTTATATACCCTTATGTATTCGTTATGTAGATTTCAGCGGCTATAGGTTACACAGAAATTAAAATAGAAATACAATTTCTTTATTAATAATAATAAAATAATCGGATAAATATAATAAAACAAAACATAAACCAAAACAAAATTTAAATTAAAATTTTTATTAAGATAAAATAAAATTTAAATAAACATTTTTAGTTAAAATAAAAAATTAAATTGAATTAAAATTTTTATTAAAATAAAATAAAATTTTAATAAGTTAAAATAAAATTTAAATAAAAATTTTTATTAAGATAAAATAACATTAAATAATCATTTTTTTTATTCAGATAAAATAAAATTTACATAAAAATTTTATTAAGATAAATAAAATATAAATAAAAATTGTTATTAAAATAAAATAAAACTAAAAAATAAAAATTTTTATTAAAATTCAATAAAATTAAATAAAAATGTTTATGAAAATAAAATTTAAATAAACATTTTTTTTAGTTAAAATAAAATTTAAAATAAAAATTTTTATTAAGATCAAATAAAATTTAAGTAAAAATTTTTTTAAGTTAAAATAAAATTTAAAACAAAAATTTTTATTAAGATAAAATAAAATTTAAATAAAAGTCTTACTAAGTTAAGGTAAAATTTTAATAAACATTTTTATTAAAATTAAATAAAATTAAATAAAATTTTTATTAAAATAAAATTTAAGTAAAAATATTAATAAGTTAAAATAAAATTTAAAATAAAATTTAAAATAAAAATTTTTATTAAGAAAAATGAAACTTAAATAAAAATTTTGAATTTTGTTAAGTTAAAATAAAGTTTAAATAAAAATTTTTATTAAGATAAAATTATATAAAAATTTTTTTAATATAAAATTTAAAAAAAATATAATTATGTAAAAAGTTTTTTATTTATATAAAATCCAAATAAAAATAAAAATAAAATAATATAAAAAGTTTTTTATTAAAAAAATAAAATGAAATAAAATAAAAGAATAGATACCATAAAATATTACATTTTTTTTTAAAAATAAAATAGAATAAAAAGATTTTTCTATTAAGGAGAATAATATTAACTCAAAAATAAAAATCTAAGTAGACGTAAAAAAACCTAAATTTTATTTTATTTCGGAAATAAAAATAATATTGAAATACATTTTTTTAATAAAATAAAAGCAAAACTAAAATAAATATAAAACAATGTAATAAACTTACCGTAATACAAAAAATTAAACCAAATATAAACTAAGCATAAAATGAATATATGAACTAAACTTAATACAAATGCTAACAATAAGCACAATACAAATAATTAAAATAAACATATAAAATATAATAAAATAAAAAAAAAAAATAAAATAAAATAACAATAACATTTTTATTTAAATAATAAAATAAAGAAAAAAAAAGAATGTAAACTTAGGTATTAAGAATTTGATATAGACATTAAAGTGTATCTTAAAATGAAACGCTAGTTCTTCTTATTTGAACGGGAAGGGGAATGTTTGCTCTTGGGGAGAATTTTTTTTTTCTTTGTTGCCCTTAATCCTTCACGGTAGGGTGGGATGTGTGGGCCGAGTCCAAACACCAGGACTCCCGAGAGTGGTACTTGCATGATTGAGCCAGGGGCGCACAATCTTTTCTTGTTATAAAAAAATTTTTTTTCTCTTTCTTTTCAGATCCGTTTGTTTGGTGTTTGAATCTCAGACGCGATATTTTTTTTGGTGCACGTGAAATTGTTTGTAGGCGAGCGTACACGTGGACGGTCACAACGAACCCTCCCACATTTCGCCGAACTGCTAGCGATGGCAAGCCAGCACGTGCAGTCGTGTCTAACCTCGTGTCCGCGGGTCACCGGAGCAGGGGTGGTGGCGTCGGCTGAGGGAAGCAGGCGCCCTGGCTATTAATCTGTTCAGGGTTCACAGGGGCGCATTCACCGTGCGCCCTCAAAATATCGAGCAAGGGCTGCTGCTTCACTGGCCGGCATCATCGCTCAGCTTGCCAGACGCGAACAATTTAAAAATTATTTTTGTCTTTTAAATTCCCGGTCGTGTCCAAATTTTAAGTTCCGCTACAAAATGCTTTGGAGAGTCGATGTGACAAAGCAGAGTCAGAAAAATTTGATCATAGGAGATTCTAATATCATCCAAGATCTTAACTGCAGCTGGGGAGCAACTGTGACCAATTCTAAAACCAGATTGCAGCGGCGATAACAGATTGTTTGTATTTAAATATTCAGCAATTTGGTTAGACATAATACTCTCAAGTACCTTTCCTAGTGGGGGCAGGATGCTTATGGGTCTAAAGACAGGCATTTGAATTTATCTTCATTATGCACGTAGCAACATGATCTTCACTAACAGGAGAAAATTCAAAGGATGGAAACAGTGAATTTCGGTAGGGTTACCACTTCTCAAAAATAAATTATTAAATTCATCAGAGCTTAGATTGCATTCAGTCGAATTCTTACTGAAAACTCTTTACTTTTTTTAGTTCTTCTATAACTGTTTTGAGTTCAAGTTAGAGTTCAGCTTGGAGTTCAAAAAATTGGTTTTAGCTTACCTTATCATAAGCGTAGCAGCATTACCATCTCTTCTGAACTCATCCCAATTAGCTTCTTATTGATTTTTTTTTTATTCTTCATATTGAATATTTTTTTTTCTAAGCTTAATAGCAATTAATACGCGCTTAGTAAACCAAGAATAAGAATTATCTTAGACCTTCACTGTACTTAACGGAACATGACAAGCAAAAAAAAAACCCAATCTATGCATGAAACCCTTAAGTTTTCCATCAACTGTATCATGAAAGCAGCAATCATTTCAATATTTTCATATTTCTGTCAAAAATTTTAACAATAAGGAACTAACAGCCATCATTACATTTATAGACAAACTTAACATTGATATTGGACTTAAAATAAACAGCAACACCAACACCCTTTCTAGCAAGCCTGTCACTACGAAAAAGTTTGTAACCATTAAAATTGTAGTGTGAGTTCGGAATTTCACTTTTGAAACATGTTTCTGTAACACAGATAACATCCACAGACGATGTTTCAAAAATGTATCTTGCGTAGTCAAGTTTTAACCCATTTAAGCCCCTAGCATTAAACTGAACTACATTTAACACGTTACATTGCTTTCATCGAACATTAAATAGAGCTTTATAATTATCAATAATCCAATTTAAAAACTCATATCATTAAAGTTATGTACAAGGAAATAAATTGAGAACAAATAAAAACGAAATAGAGTTTGTGAAGAGAGCAAAGAAATTGCTGCAGAGAGTCAGTAAAATGAAGAAAATATTAGTAAACAAATAATATAAATAAAAGTGTAGCAAAATAATTTAAAACACATGATATTGCTTGACTTAGAAAAGATACATATAATAATATCACCAAAATCAAACAGTCAGCTAAGTATTCCAGCGACGCAGTCAACGCTATCTTTGCTTTTTACCAACTCAACCTCACCCTCACGAGAAGCTCTCACAAGCACACGCTCACGAAGCGTAAAAACAGCAACAAGTGTTTTCTGACTCATCAGTTGTTTAGCATAGAGCATAATGGAGCGATTAGTTTTAGTCAAGCTTTCATTTAGATACATTTTATCATCTCCCTCACACCCAATATCATTGAGTGTGAGCTGCCGCTTATTAGTTTCACGAAACGCAGGGATAGCTTTAAGTAAACAATTACTATCGTATGTTGACAAAAGCTTCGCCATGATCACTGCTTTGTTACTATTGTTGTGAGTTCACACTCTAAAAATTCGTTCGCAGCCTTAGAGAAAATGCTAAAAATGTTGCCAAGGTTTTCATTATCAGCAGCGGGAATCCCGTGAATTATGACGTCAGTAGAAATGGCATCAAACTCATGTGCTTCCAGTTGCAACTTCAGCATTCTCACTTCCGCATCAAGAACAGAGCAGAGCGGAGTATTTGCCTCAGCATAGGTTTTTTGCTTTTCAAATTTCATTTCCAGCTCTTTCTCTTTCAGCACACCTAGTTGGGCAGATGCAGCTTCAACAAAAGTCACTTTTTCAACCAAATTTTTCGTTGTGGACTTCATGTTTGAGAGCTCAGGAGACACTTCCCAAATCCTCTGCACCACCCTCTCCTCCGACGCAGCTATTGCTCCAATGAGTTCCTCAACTATGCTTTCTCTTATGCATTTCTGCTGAGCACATGGATTTGCATCCGACAGCATTGGAGTAGTTGAAGTCGATGAGTCATACGATCTGCATGATACAAGGGGGGTAGGTACCGGGGCAGCAGCTTTGCGACTATTTGCAGTTTTTCTTGTGTTTTTGATTGTTGTGGACATTTTTTTATTTGTTATTACGTTATTTTCCGAGTATATGATTTGTTTTAACGGATGACAGTGATATAAATTGGAAGATTATTCAGAGTCAGGTTGATCTCGTTTATTACCTGGTGTCGGTTGTATTGTTTTATTTAATTGATATGTGTGTGCTTTTGACTTGTTTCGACGCTTCTGTTGTAATAATCGTGAGTGTCTTTACATTAGTCTTATTATTTCATGTTTAGTTATAGTCATTAATTTGAATTTTATTTTTAACATTAAAAAACCATTATCTCTTTCATTTAATTTGCTTATGTTAATTGAGATGTTTTGTTTGCATGCTTGCTTGTTTTGACGTTTTTTTCATTCCTCTTTGTGCGGCGTTTTGCTTATCGGTAGCTTAGTGGTTGTTGTTGCTTTTTAACTGTGCGCTCACTGCAAATGTTTCATGCATCTTGTGCAGGTATATCCAATTCGTGCTTGGACGATTTATTGCCTATACAATCAGGTCTTCGCTGGTACTGCACATCGTGCAGGGCCCTTTCCCTGATGAACTTTATTCAAAAAGAAAGCTTTTTGGGGAAAGTCTCAATACGTTGAATAACAATTTTAGAGAAATTGTAACATTTTTTCAGTCCCGGAAGAAACAGACAGTTTCTTCTGGGACTGAAACTCTTAACCCATCAAAAAAAGACCATAATAGTTTAAAAAAGAAGAGGAAAAATATGAATTGGAATAAGAGTAAATTAATAAGCGTCACAAGATAACTCAAACTACTTCTCAGGCTGAGCAGTCCTCAGTCATGCCCCTGGAAGTAAATAGTAGAGTTATCTCTTCACCTCTATCTACTATTCCTTCCTTGGCTAATAGTGAAATATTGAGATTACCTACTCCCAATAACCAATTGAATTTAAATTTAAGGGCAGTGTCTAGGAGAAAAAACTTATTTATTTCACGTCTTCAGCCCGACACAACGACTGAAAATGTACTGACGTTTGTCAAACATAATAATTTACTTGTAGTTGGGTTTACTTCACATACGGCAAGATGCATTCTGTTCATGAAAGAAAATAGGTAACAAACCCTCCCACGCTTCTTTTATACTCACAGTTGCAGTGAAGAGTTTGCAATTGTTAAATAGGCTATCCCTTTACTATCAAAATGTAAGGGGATTACGCTCAAAGGCGCGAGACATATTTTTGTCAACTCAGAACTTCTCTGAGGATGTTATCGCGTTAACTGCAACTTGGCTGAATGGAAGTATTACTGACTTAGAACTGTGTCCTATTAGGTGTAAGGAACTCTTTTGTAAGTTCCTTTAGTGATATTCCCTGCTCTGCTAATATCGAACTCATATGCGTTAAAGTTATATATTGTAGTTATAATGTATATGTTAAAAAAAAAAAAATGAAATGGCCATTTCAGCCCTTGAAAGGACTTTGACCGAGCTTCTTATGATCAATTGTGTTGTGTGTGATGTGAAATGTTTGCCCACAAATGATCGACAACTGGACCTAAATGTTTTACGCCGACTCCGAGTCGTTTTACGCCGACTCTTATGTTCTCAAGAAGCTTTTCATGGCAGTTTTTACTCTCTGGGGTTTGCCATTGTCTGCAGAGAGGTGACAGCCGAACAGAAAAATTAATTCAATTGAAAAAACTTTCTGTGTCGGATGGAGGATTCGAACCTGGGTTCTTTGGCGTAAGAGTCACACACTTTACCCACTACGCCACGGCCGCCATGTATATGTTATTAATGCATATATTCCGCCTAAAAGTAGTGCAGAGGTCTATGCAAATCTTGCTGATTGCATAGAATATATTATAAATTTACTTGATGTAAATGACGACATTTTATTGTTGGGCGATTTCAATCTGCCTGACTTAAAATGGCATCCTTCAGACGATGATACATATTTTTGTGCATCTAATTCGAAGACACGCCAAGAACATATATTTGTTGACAATATACGTTCTGACTTACAACAAGTTAGTTGTATCTATAATAGTCTTAATAGACTTCTTGACCTGGTCTTAACTACAGACAGTAACAATGTTGTTGTTAAGAAGGCCTTTCATGCTCTAACTACTGTTGATGAATTCCATCCACCATTGAGTATTTGGTATAAATCCGACATAGAAAATATAGAAAATTCGAATTCAGTTGATAAGCTTTATGAATTCAATTTTAAAATAGCTGACTTTTTGAAGTTGAGTCATTTAATTTATAATAAGCTTAATGTACTTTTAGAATACTTAAATGAAAATAGTTTTGATAATTCCATTAATTTCTTTTATATGGAAGATTTTGCTATGTTTTCTCAGTCTGTACCATATAGCCTCAAATTTGCGAAAAATTCTGCGTACCCCTGGTACACTGAGGACTTAAAAACTCTTCGCAACAAGAGGAATAGGGCATGGAAGAAATACATCTTTAGCCTAGAATCAAATGACCTAGAGACTTACAAGTGTTTGTTTATGGAATTTGAAAATCGCTCAGCTATATTATATTACGAATATTTAAATGATGTTAAGCCGAGAATATTGTCTGATCCAAGAAAATTTTAGCGATTCATAAACACAAAGAAGAAATCTGATGGATTTCCTTCTTCATTCAGAACTCTTGATGGATTTACTGATGATCCCGTCATAATTTGAGGCCTATTTGCCAACTTTTTCAAAGAGTCATTTTGTTCAGATGCTTTTAATCCTGACAGAGAGTACTTTGAATATATTAATTCCGTACCGAGTTTCTTTGGAATCTATATTCTTCACTTCTGTGGATATTTTAGAGTATATTGGGTCGATCGATGAGGATTTTGGCGCTGGGTCTGATGGAGTTCCTGCCTCAGTGTTAATAAAATGCGGTTCCGTTTTGAGTTAAACTTTTTCTTAATTATTCAATAAATCAATTCACTAAAGTTATTTTCCAATTTTTTGGAAATAGTCATTCATAAGTCCTACTTATAAAAAAAGTTGCAGGAACGATGTCAGTAACTATACGCCTATCGCTTAGCTCTCATCGATTCCTAAATTTTTTGAGCGGATAGTGTAGGATCGGGTAAAAATTCATTTTGGTGAAGTCATAACAACTCGTCAGCATGGTTTTGTTAATGGCAGATCCACTGTGTCTCATCTTCTCGATTTTACAACATTCTGCTTATATTCGATTGACTCTGGTAACCAGGTCGACTGCGTTCGCACTGACTTTAGTAAAGCTTTTGATAAGTTACTACACAATCTAATTTTATTTAAGCTCAAGTTAATGGGATTTCCGCAATATTTTGTGAACTGGATTGAATCGTATTTGGTGGAACGATCTTATCAAATACGTTTCCGAGGCGTATTGTGTTCTGAATTTATTGCTGAATCAGGTGTTCCTCAGGGTAGTCACCTTGGACCACTTTTGTTTATTTTAGCAATTAATGATGTAACTCACATCATAGAACACTCTCATCTGCTTATCTAGGCGGATGATATGAAAATATACAGAATAGTTGATTCTAAAGACAATTGAGATCTACTCCAGTCTGATCTGAAATCCTTTGAAGTTTGGTGTTCTAAAAATAATAACCTTTTCGCAAAAAAAGAATAATGTTATTTTTGATTATAAGATCAAAGATACTGCCTTGAGTCGTGTAGATACCTTCAAAGACCTAGGTGTATGCATGGATTCTAAGCTATCGTTTAACATTCGCATTGATTATATTTGTAAAAAAGCATCTTCAATGCTTTGATTTATAAAACGCTGGGCTAAAATCTAGTCTGATCTGAAATCCTTTGAAGTTTGGTGTTCTAAAAATAATATGTTTCTAAATACAGATAAATGCCAAACTATAACCTTTTCGCTAAAAAGGAATAATTTTATTTTTGGTTATAAGATCAAAAATATTGCCTTGAGTCGTTTAGATACCGTCAAAGACCAAGGTGTATGCATAGATTCTAAGCTATCGTTTAACATTCACATTGATTATATTTGTAAAAAAGCATCTGCAATACTTGGATTTATAAAACGTTGGGCCAAAGAATTTAATAGCATGATTACAACGACAACGTTGTATTATGCAATCGTGCGTCCTCACTTAGAGTATGCAAGTCAGGTTTGGTCCCCAAGTTACAATGTGCATGTTGATTGAATAGAAAGAATCCAAAAACTTTTTGTTCGGTTTACTCTAAGGGGCTTAAGTGAAACGGACTTATTAGACCTTCCTCCTTACGAGGATCGTTTGAAACTGTTTAAAATGCAGTCTTTAAGTGACCGAAGGAAATTTACAGATATCGTCTATTTACACCAACTCATAGTAGGTGTATTTAATTCTCCAGAACCTCTTTCTCATATAAATTTAAACACTAACCGTAAAAGCAGTAGAAATACTAACAATTCAGTTTATTTACCATTTAGTAGAACAAATTATATAGCTACTGCTCCTTTAAACTGCATGAGTCCCTTTGTTAACAATTGTAGCGTTTTTGATGTTAACTTGTCGAAAGGTAAACTCAAAAGTATATTAAAATTAATTGTGATATTTGATTTATATATGCATGGTTAGTTGTTATGTCTTGTGTTGTCCGTGAACCAGTCCCGTAGCCAGGATTTACCTTAGGGGGGAGCGGGGGGGGGGGGGGGGGGTTTGATAAAAAATCTATAAGTAGATACCAGTAATAACTGAAAGAAAGGATATGAAAATTTTTAAGCAAATCCGTTTTCTTTTAAGACTATTTGTGAATATGCCTGTTTTTAAATGACCATAAGATAGATGAGAAGAGTTTATTTAATTTTTTTATTTTTGCAAATCAATTTTCAGTACTAAGTTTTTGCCTATAGTTTGTTGAAAAATGGTCCAAATTGAGAATTTTTAATTTCTTTTAAAAAATATTATTCCAAAAATTAGCACAAACAGTAAAAATGTCTGTGACAAAATTTTACTAATTCAACAATATAAATGTGAACGGTTAAAATAGGTTAGATTCCTTGCAGTTTATTAAAATCAAAATGAAAATCAGCTATGAAAAATGCAAACATTTTTTAATAAGATCAGCTGGTGAAGCTGTATTTACAACTTTTATGGACATTCCATATAAACGGGAGAAAAAAAATGTTAGTCCTTAGATTTGGTTTCTTTTTGGCTATCTTACGCTTTTGTTGATCCCCAGCTTGTGTACAACTATTTGAACTTGTGTGAACCCTAGTTCGAGATATCGTTAAGGGCTAAAATATTACTGTTCTCAAAAATGATTTCGACAATTGAAATAAATTCAAAAGAAAATATTTGAAAATCTTAAAAAATTTAACAGTTTCATTTTCTCATGATTCAATTCCAATAACAATTACTATATATATTTTTTTTTATTAAAATTTTTTGATTAGAGGAATCGACTCCGATAAAGTCACATTTAAATTTCAGACTATTTTTCAAAAACCGTAATTCGAATACTGGTTTTTGCACAGCACCAGTATCTTATACCCAATTTATTATATAAGATATCACATGAAAATAAGTTCATGTTAATTAACTTTTTTTGAATTTTTAAGAATTTAATCGGTTGTGGACTTATATTTAAATTATTTGCATATTAAAAACACTTAAAAACAAAATTTTTTTAACTTCCAAATTGTTTTTTAATCTTTTAATATAATAAAAATAAACATTTTTAAAGTGCTGAAGCTTAAAAAACTGTAATTGTTATTTTTTTTTTTAAAATTTGGTAACATGATTAAAAAATCAAATCACTATAAAATTGGACTGTATAGAATGTTTTACAAGAATTTTTTCATATTTAGATTTAAGGTGATTTTCCGAAACCTGTTTCGCACAGGGCTAATTTTTTGTGCCAAGTTGGAAATTTTAGATGCCAAAATTTTTAGTCATTCGCTTTACGTGGAATACCCCATAATGTGTTAAATTTCGTGGTTCATATTTTTTTTACACTTTTAAAAATTAAAGAAAAAACCCACTCAAATGAATGCTTTTTCAAAAGTTTTGGGTTTTGGGGTTTATGCCATATCTACCCAGCAAACCATAGTTGACGACTTTGTCGAAATTCCGACGAATTCATAACTATTTCGAGATATCTTAAAGAAATCGTTACAATTGTGTTTCGCAAATATCGGAACAGTTTCAGTTTTTATACGAATTTTTAAAGAGTTTCGTTATGCGACTGTTTGTAAAATATATTGAAATGCAAACAGAGTAAACTTTCCATTCCTTCGAACTGGCTGAACGAAATCGTAACTTTTTCGTAACATTTTCGTTAAGACTCGTTACGAAATCGTTACGAAGTCGTGTCAACCGCTTCATACGATATTCTTTACGATTTCGTAAAAAAATCGTATTCCGAAATCGGAAAGATTGTGAAATGTTTGTTACGATTTTGTTAAGAATATTTCGAAATCTTTCCGATTTCGAAATCCGATTTCGTTGCGAGTTTCGTAACGAGTCCTAACGAAAATGTTACGAAAAAGTTACGATTTCGTTCAGACAGCTCGATAGAAAGGAAATTTTACTCTGTTAGTCGCATAACAAAATTTTATATAAATTCGTATGAAATGTGATACTGTTCCGCTATTTGCGTAACGAAATTGTAATGATTTCTTTAAGACAGCTCAAAATAGTAACGAATTAGTCGGAATTTCGACATAGTCGTCAACTATGGTTTGCTGGGTATATATGGCATAAAAAATGTCAAGCTAATTATCTTCAATTTACAAAATTATATTTGTTCTAGGTATTACTTTCATACATATATTTTACTGAATATCAGGGACTTTTTGAGCATTAAAACTGATTTTTAATATACGAACTCCTTCAAGATGACTTCCAATATAATGATTATGACTCTTATAAGCACAATTAATCTTTCACTTGGCCAAAAAAATTTTTCAATAATCAAATGAAGTTTTCAAGAAAATTAACATCATTATTACAGTTTATCTAAAAAAATTACATTTTGAATTAAATAGTCTCATTTGTGTTAATTCTTTATACTTTCTGGACCCTAAGGGGGAAGGTTTGAACACCTAAATTCCCCCCTTGTCTACGGGCCTGCCCTGAGCTCAACCCATTCATTGGTGGATAAATTGTTCCCACATTAACTTGTTTGGGGTCACTAGTATATAACATTGATATTTTCCAATGATTTCTGGGTCGTGGCTTTAAATGGGTTAATGCTGAGGAAGTGCGAAAAAGCTGTAGTGGCTGCACTCTATTGTTATTGCATGTATTATACAACGTAATAGACTTTAAACGAAACTTTTTAGATTTATTTCGAGTTGAATAAACTGACACCAAAAGAAACACGTCTACTCGCATTCGTATCGTCGAATTGGAATCTCTCGTGAATTAACTGCTCGGTGGCTCACTTGCCGGGGTGTGCGATGCCATGTAGTTTTGCCATGATATGCTCCCTGAATTTCGCTGGAACTAGTGGTCTTACCCTACCATGGCCGCCATCGCAGTAAATCGTATTTTCGCTGGTTGGTACCTTGATTTCTTTTAATATTAAAGATGATGGAATAGTTGCGTTAACTAATTGCTTCACTTGAGCATCTTTTTTGTGTTCTGAAGCAAGCTTATCGGAATTCTGCTTTAAAGCAAAAGTGATTGGCTTGTGATCTGTAAACATGATGAAAGCTCGACCTTCCACCATATGTTTGAAGTATTTTATCGCTTGAAATATCGCTAAGAGCTCCCTGTCGTAGGTACTGTATTTCTTCTGTGCTTCAATCAATTTTTTTGAGTAAAAACCTAGGTTGTAGTTGCTCGCCAAGGCGTTGGTGCAAGACGGCCCCTACAGAAAAATCTGAGGCGTCTACGCTGAAGGATAATTCGGCGTTAGGGGCTGTATGAAACATTAGCGTTGCGTTTGCCAGCTGTTTCTTGCAACTTTCGAAGGCGGCTATTTTGGATGTTGCCAATTTTAACGGGTCGAATCATTCTTTTTATTCCCTATGATCAAGCTCTGTAAAACTCTTTGGGTCGCTGCCGTCGCTGCCGGCAAGAATCTTCTGTAGAAGTTGACCATGCCCAAAAAAAGTTTGAGATCATGGGCGGTTGCTGGCTGCTTGTATTTGTCAATCGCTTGGACTTTATCGTATGCTGGTTTGATGCCATGCCTGCTGACCTTGTGCCCAGGAAATCTAATTTCCTCCTTGCCGAGCTCGCACTTTGCAACGTTAATGGCAACCGCGCTCTCGCGGAGGAGTTGAAAAATTTTTCGTAGATGCACCTTACGTTGTTGCATACCTTTGGATGCTATGCAAATGTCATCAATATAGACAAAAGCATGATCAGTTTCAAAAGAGAGCACCTTATTAATGTGCCTCTGAAAAATTCGCGCTGCGTCACGAAGTCCAAACGTCATGAGCTTGAATAGGAACACACCGAAATGCGTTGTTATAGCCGTTTTTTGTACATTAGATCGTTGCAAATCAATCGTCGAAAAAATTGTCTTTTCGTGCAGGATTTGATTAAAATCCTGGATAAACGGGATTGGGTAACGATCAAGCAAGGTTCTCTCGTTAAGTGTCCTGTAATCTCTGCATGGTCGCCAGGAAGCGTTCTTCTTTTTAACTAAATGCAGCGGACTCGCCCAATTATTGCCCGATGGTTCACAAATACCGTTTTCAATTAAGTACTCTAATTCTGCTTTGGCCGCCTTCAGTTTGTCAGGGGCCAAACGTCGTGGACGCGCGTGCGTCGGTTGACCGGTGGTCACGATGTGGTGCATCACACCTGACTTTGAAGCCATCTCGCACCTGTCGCATGACGGTGATGTCTTTATATTCGGCCAAATATCGGCAAAAGCGTTATTAATATTATAAGTAAAAATTGCGGACTTACCCTTATTCGCCGACACCCTCATCGTTTGGAGTTTCCTTTGGTTGTTGATGAGCTGATTGTTCCACATGTTGACTAACAGACCGTGTTTTTTCAAGAAGTCCGCTCCGATCAGTGGTGTCTTAACCGCAGAGATGATGAAATCCCAGCTGTATTTTCTAGGTCCAGCGTAATCGTCTTACTGCCGAATGTCTTGATATGCGAACCATTAGCCGCAAATAATTTGAAGTCGTGCGGTCCGTTCAAACGCTCGTTGCCGCTTGGTGGGATTACTGATACGTCAGCTCCAGTGTTCACCAGAAAACGCCTATTCGTTGCAGCGTCAGTGACGTAAAGGCGGTAGACGTTCACGGCGTTTGTATCACCTACGTCGGGTGTGGCTCTTTTTAGTTTCTTGACCCCGTTGCGTTTGTCGAGTTTTTGAGGTGGGTGCTGCAGGCAGCGCTCAGCCTCCAAGTACACGGCTCACTGCATTTCGTTGCTTCTGCGCCGTGCTGCTGGTGGTACCAGCACAAGGGGTGGTCATCTTCTGGCCTCCACCCTTGGCGAGAGGATGACTTGGCACGCGAGCGCGGACGCCTCTGGAATCGAGGCGGTGGCATAAGATTGGCTGGAGGCCTGCACCAACCGCCAGTCGGCGTCCAAAAACTGTCATTCGGTTCCGGTGAACAAAGTTCCACGGGGAGTATATTCTGCGCAATGTACTTTTGACCTCGCTGGTCACTCCTGCGAGGATGATCCCGGTCGTATAAGGCGTCTTCCAACAGGTTGATGCGCTTCTCTAGAGCACCTGATGCATTTTCCCGGATGTCGTTGCGGCCGTAATTGTTGCGGTTTCCTGGGACAGAATCCCCCGGTCTCCATGATTTTGTCGGCCAATGCCACTGTTGTGGCAGTTTTACATTGACCGTTTGGAGTAACCCTTGGACCTGGGCTGGCAATCTTGCCAGCCAAAGATTTTCGAGCATTCGCTCGTGGAGGTGTTTTCCTCCCAGTTCGCGCATTTCGTTGAGAAGCTGGTTTGGGTGTCGATCGCCGAATTCGCACTCCGACAGCAGCTGCCGGAGCTTTTCTTGTTCTTTAGAGAATCCTACCTGTCGGCCACCGGCGGACCGCGTACTATTTCGCCTACCTGTTTCAGCATGCCCTTTTCGAGGGCGCCGACGACAGCTGAAGGAACCGCAGGCCTGGCGAATCATGCCAGAACTGCTGCCGTTTGGACGGCGACCTGGTGTGCCTCGAAGCTTTCACTCTGTACGGGTGCAGCGGTAACCGCACCACCGACTGCCCCCTCCTCGGAGTTGACCTCCGGAACACTTCCATTTTCATTCTTATTTTCCATTTCAAAAATCGTTATTATTTTCTTTAAAATTTAAGGTTTCGCAGGATCGTGCGCTTTTTTTAATTTTAAAAAACTTCACAAGACTCGTAAAGTTCGACAATATTTTTTATAATCGTTTATAAAAAAAATTTTAGACAATTTTTAAATTCATTATTTTGTTTTTTTGTCAAGAAATTTTACAAAAAATCCTTTTTTTTGTAAAAAATTACTTTACCAATTTTAACGAATTTTTTAAAATCGTTTTCTTAGAAAATTTTCTCTTACTTTTTCAAATCGTTTTTTAATTGTCTTTTTATTGCATTGTCGTGATTTTTAAACAATCGCGTCGGGGTCACCAATTTTTTACCCTCTTATAATGTGTGTTGTTTGCTGCTGGGCTTGAAATCTTTGGAATCAAGAAGAAAACTAAATTCTCTTTTATTCATTCATGACATTATTTCAGGTAAAATTAATAATCCGGCTTTATTGCAATTAATTGAGTTTTTTATTCCCTGGAGGTAATTGCGCTATTTTAAAATATTTTTTATTAGAATGCATCGTACAAATTGTGCTCTCAATGAGCCAATAACTAGAGCGTTACCTTTATTTAATGAATTAATCCCATTGATTAAGATATGTCTAAAGAGAGTTTAAAAAACATTTTGCTAAATATTTTGTAGTTTCTATTAACTATGCTTGTATATATCTTTATATAGTCTTATCTTTTATTGTCGTTTGTATTTCATCTAGTCTGTAAGAACATACATCTGTTCATAGACTAAATAAATAAATAAAAAAATAAATAAATAACTTTAACACCAATTGAAATTTTTTTTAAAAAAGAATTTAATAACACCTTTCCAATGAAAAGATTCTTTAAAACTCAATTTCATGTCCAAGCACAACTTTCGGCAGGAGCGCAACCAGGATTTTTTTTAGAGGAGATTTTATAATATGTCGGACATGCATATAAAAAAAAACGTAACTATAGCGGCTATTGTGTACTGGTTAGTGAGTCCGATTTTTGCACTAATAGTTCCTGGCAAGAACCTCAGCTGGGGGAACCATTCAACTTTTTTACCTCACAGTAGTAAATTTCAACTTTTAGGAGATATATTTGCATATGAAAGTATGGTAAAGTTAACAAACAAACAAACAATTCCACCACAATGATAACATACATAATAGCTGCATTCTCGTCGCACTGGATCAAATCAAATCTCAGTGGAACCGTTTTAGTTCAACTTTATTACAATTTTGCACCACTCGCAATGAAGTTTAAAAATACGAGTGCGAAAAGTAAGGCAAAAACTCGACGAAGAGTACTTCAGAATTGCCAACTACGTTCGTTGATCAGAAATAGAGCCAGGAAAAGAGCTGGTTTTTGTTTTTGCATTGTAAACAAATTAGAGCCACGCTCTAGATCAACGACCATGGGAATGCGGCTAATGATAACTAAAAATAAGTTTTTATAAAAAGTGTTTTATTTGTATTAAAAAATAATTACAAATTTAAAAAATTGTGATGAATTGTTTCCTTTTTACAGAAAAAAGAACGTTAGTAACAGTATTGTAGTTAAAATTAACAAAATAAACCAACACTATATTTCCAAGTTTATCTTACGCTTACTTCCAGCGAGTTTATCTTAAATAAAATCCACTGATGGCGTCATATCTCTGTACAGATTAAGCAAATAAGTTTTGAGTCGGCGAAGTACTGAAAGTGTTCGCTCATTTTCACACGAAGTGACTGGAAGAGTTACAAGGATGATTGGTAAATAAAATATACTAGAGAATATTTCTTTATTGCACAGTTCTAAGGCTTCAAATACTGTA
The DNA here is from genome assembly GCA_914767935.1 of Coremacera marginata. Taxonomy (NCBI): domain Eukaryota; kingdom Metazoa; phylum Arthropoda; class Insecta; order Diptera; family Sciomyzidae; genus Coremacera; species Coremacera marginata. The sequence continues at coordinate 116,419,036 of OU612045.1, forward strand.
TTTTTTCCATCGTTAGTTTTATTACTAACTTTATACCAAACATTCAGTTTCATTTTTAATCATCAAAATCTCTTTCCAAATCATCTTCATAAAATCCAATTTGATTTTCAATAGCTCCTAAAGCGCCATATCCATCGGTTTTGTAGCGTCAGGAAATAGTGATGAAATGAATAGTAAAATGTATTATACATAAATAAAGTCCATATAATTTATTATATTGTCAAGTAACAAATTGAATGTGAGCTAATTTGATAATAAAGTGTATTAGTACTTCAACCACAGCTCTATCTAGGCAACTAACCGCCCTTTCACCCTAGTCGGTCATTCAATTGGTGGCACCATTGCAGTGCGGTTTTCCATAGCTTATGCACTTTTATATTAAATACTCGTATATTGTTAAAAATTAACAAAAAACACAAATTTTACAAACTTCGTTTTGCTTATGGATATTGTTTTAAATTAACCATCACCTGTTCTTGACAGATCTACGGATATTTTTGGTCAGATACGCTACCGAGAGATACGATACGTCATTAGCCGGAAACTACGCCATGTTGTTTTCCGGTTTACACCTTTGAACGAAAGATTGGCCACGATCCGCATCAAGACAAATTTTTTCGTCATCAGCCTTGTTTGCGCTCACGCCCCGACGGAGAAAAAGGACGAAGCTGTCATGGACGCTTTCTACGCTAGACTTATATGAGGACGTATATGCCTTCGTGCATGACGTGAAAATAGTCCACGGCGATTTTAATACGAAAGTCATCTTTGGCCTCACTGTCGGTCAGTTCAGTCTTCATGACACCTCCACGAACAACGGTCTAAGACTGATCGACTTCGCCGCTACGCGAAACATGGTAGTTGGTAGCACCTGGCTGTCCCCGGATCAAAAACCCAAATTGGTGATGTTGTAATCGGCGGAAGGCATACCTCTAGTGTTCTAGATGTGCGTACATTTCGGGGGGTCAACATTATCGCCGACCACTATCTTGTTGCAGCCAAGATCCGCATGCGATTATGCAATACGAAGAACATATGCACAGGAATGCAACAAAAGCTAGATGTAGCTAAGCTGCAATTACAACCGACTGCCGAGGCCTATTCCGCTCAAATCTCGGTTAAGCTCAACCAACCAACTTCTGGACCCGACGACGCCGGAGGACTTTGGGCGCATATATCCCACTTCATGCGTGCTGCCGCTGAATAAGTTATTGATTTCCGGCGCCCGCAACCTCGGAACCAATGGTACGATCAGGAGTGTTGCATCGCGACAGTAGTAAAAAACGTCGCATACAGAAAAAGCTGCAACGCGAGCCGAGCGAGAAAACTACCGCGAAAAGAGGAAGGAAGAGAGGCGCCTTTTCAGACGTAAGAAAAAAGAGCAGAAAAGCGTGAGCGTGAGGAACTAGAGGTATACTAGGACAAGAAGGACGCACAAAAATTCTAACAACAGGTTAAGCGTCCAAACCAAGGTTTCAAGCCCGGAGCATCTACTTGTAGAGAAAATGGAAATCTGGTTACAGATACGCAGTGTGCGCTGAGATTGTGGAGACAGCACTTTCCAATTTTCTTTCTGGCGACGATTCCACCAATGCCGACCACCAATCAACGATGACGGAGTTGAAGTACCACCACCTAGCCATGAAGAGGTTCGAGTTGCTATCCAACGATTAAAAAACAATAAAGCAGCGGCTGCAGACGGCCTGTCAGCTGAATTGTTTAAATCTGGCGGCAATGAATTGATAAGGCACATGCATCAGCTCACCAGCAAAATATGGCTAGCGGAAAGCGTGCCCGACGATTGCAATTTCAGCGTACTTTGCTCTATACTTAAGGAAAGATACCAAACAATCTGCGCCAACTATCGAGGTATCACTCTTATTTCCATCGTATATGAGGTTCTCTCAAGCGTACTGTGCGAAAGATAAAAGCCTAATTAAACCCTAATTGGACCTTATCAGTGTGGTTTAGGACCTGGAAAATCCATCATAGACCAGATTTTCACGCTACGATAAATCATAGAAAAAAACCCACGGAAACCAAATTAACACACACCATCTTCTTGTCGATTATAAAGTTGCGTTCGATAGCACGAGAAGGGATTGCCTATACGCAACAATGTTTGAGTTCGGTATACCTGCAAAGTTGATTAGACATTGCAGAATGACGTTGAGCAACACATGCAGCTCCGTCAAGGCAGGGATCGACTTCTCCGAAACCTTTAATACTGAAAGAAATTTCCGACAAGGCGATTCACTATCTTGCGATCTCTTTAACATCATCATGGAGGGGATCGTACGAAAGGCTGATGTGCATCGTAATGGCACTATTTGCAACAAATGTGTCCAGCTCTAAGCGTAAGCTGATGATATTGACATTGTTGGCAGAACCAAGGGAGATGCTACCGCTGCTTTCACTGTTATCGGAAGGAAATCAGCAAAAGTGGGTATGACGATAAACGAAGGTAAAACAAAGTATATGCTGTCTACAAACAAGGAAGCGCGGCTTTTAGACTCCCACGTTTCATCCAGCAGCTATAACTTTGAAGTAGTCAAGGAGTTTGTATACCTTGGCACCGTCATTAATAACAACAACGAAGTCAGCCTGGAGATAAAGCGAAGAACAATAATTGCTAATAGGTGCTACTACGGGCTCAGTAAGCAACTAAGTTCCAGAGCCCTCTCTCGATCGACAAAACTAACACCCTGCAAGACGCTCGTTCTACATGTGCTGCTTTATGGCGCTGAGGCATGGGTAGTTTCGCAAACTGACGCAGCCGCTCTGGGGGTGTTCGAGAGAAAAGTTCTTCGCAAAATCTTCGGTCCTGTTCGAGTCAGCGATGACTATCGCATCCGAATGAACCACTCGCTGTATAAGCTCTACGAAGATATTCACGTTGTTTGGCGTATAACTGTGCAACGACTACGCTGGCTGGATCATATCCATCGTATGAACGACGAAGCTCCTGCGAAAATGGTGCTCGAGGCGAAGGTCGCTGGTCAACGACGGCGAGGGAGACCATGCGTCCGATGGATAGACTAGGCCGAGAAAGCCCTAACCGCACTTGGTGTATCCGATTGGAGAAGACACGCGCAAAGCAGAGACGCCTGGCGAGAGCTGATGAGTTCGGCCAAAACTCGAACACGGGTTGTTACGGCCACCTGAGTAAGTAAGTGAGATATGCTACCATATAGAATGAAAAAATACGCCACCAAGTTGTTTGTCAAACCATGCTAAGTGGTTCGAATTGCAACTAAAAAAATTGAAACACACGTATTCTGATCGAATAAAACATGAATACTTTAAAAAGCGACCGTGGCGCAGTGGGTAGATTGCGTGGCCCATACGCTAGAGAAGTTTGGTTCAATTCCCACCTGACAGAAAGTTTTTTAAATTGAATTAATTTTTATGTTCGGCCGTCACCTGTCTGCAGACAATGACAATCCTCAGAGAGTAAAAACTCCATGAAAAGCTTCTTGAGAACATGTGCCGTTCGGAGTAGGAATGAAACTTGTAGGTCCAGTTCTATATCATTTGTGTTCAAACATTTTTCAATACGCACCACACAATTGATCATAAAAAACTTGGTCATAATCCTTTCAAGGGCTGAAATGGCCATTTGGTTTTTTTTTTAGTTTAAAAGATTACGGTTCAAGGACAATATATTTTAAATTTATATTTTGTGTTTTCATTCTTTTGATAAGAACTTGTGACTACTTTTTTTGTGAGCTACTTCTATTGTGTCTTATGCTACAATAATTTTGGGAGGGGCTTAAACCCCAAAAGCCCCTTTTGGTTGCGCTACAGACTATCGGTGGTATTTTAGCTTTAGCTGATTGGGCAGCTTGAGAATTTTCAATAAGCTCTATAACAGATTCATCATCTAGATAGCGCTAGTAATGGAGTCCAGTAATTTTTTCGAGTTTTACTTTGGCTAAGATTTTTATTGTTTTTAAAATTAATGTAATTAGTAATTAGTTGTTTTGAGGACTTTTCGTCCACATCACACGGTGACATGGCATTCATAAATGCATTGTTTTATAATATTTGTTCGGGTGTAAGCAAAAATACGTCATATGCTTACGGTTACACTCAATAAACTGATGTTGACAGTTTTCTTCAATTATCGTGGTGTGGCGCATTACAAATTCTTTTCAACCAACCAACCTGTCAACAAAGAATGCTACTTGGACGTTATGCGTCGTTTGCGTAATGGTGTGAGTCACAAAAGACCGGATTTGTGGAAAGACAATTCTTGGTTTTTGCATCACTATAATGCACCATCTCCCACTGCACTCGTAATTCGTGATCATTTCGACAAGAACTTTGCCGTATTCGCCTGACTTAGCACCTGGCTATTTGCTAAGCTCAAGAGACCGCTGGACTCCTTTTTGAATTGATAGAAGAGATAGAAACCTAAACGAAGAAGGAATAAAAGGCTATACGGGGGAAAAAGACTTTGCAGCATGTTTCGATAATTGGAAAAAACGGTGGCGCAAGTGTATTGCTTCCGGGGGGAACCTACTATGAGGGGGATGAAATGAATTCAGAAGAAAAAATAAAGATTTTTTGATTTCTAAAGAAATTCCCGGTTTTTTGCCCACAGAGTATTTTTGCACAATGATATTAACAGTTCAACACGTTGTTCAAAACAAACAATTGCTTGCACTTAAAAAACAAGTAGCACCAAAATTTTTATTTTATTTAATGCAATTTTTCCAAACCTAGGTATCGTGGTCCCTAAGGCTAAAAGGGCTTTAGCCTCCTCTTGGAGAATATTTTGTATCGAAAAATAATTAAGATAAGCCTTAAAAGCCGTTTCAGGTCCCCTCATCCATGGGCTACAAAACTGATAAATTCAGTCACAGCACTAATTTTCCAAAGTTCGATAAACAAATTCAAACATTTGTTTAGACGGAGCAATTTTTTTCTGAAGGAAGTGCTTGTCATATTCGAATACTATGCTAAATTCTAAGCAAATATGCTGAACAAACTAAATTTCAAAAATGACGTTTGACCCCCCAATTTTTAAAAGAACCATTCTTATTTAGTTTTCTTATCGAAGATGATTTTTCATTTATAAAATTCAGTGTATTCTATATTATATGCATATATAAAAATGGATGTATGTATGTGGGTATGTGGGTATATGTGTGTATTACGTATAGACTCCAAAACCGCCGAACCAATCTTGTTGATTGTGTTGATTAGACAAGGGGGCGTGGTACCTGCTATACAACCCAAATTGGCTCTGTCGCCCACAAACCAAGAAATCTATACATATAAAAATTAATGTATGTATGTGTGTATGTGTGCATGTCACGTATAGATTCCAAAACCGCCGTACCAATCTTTTTGAAATTTTTAGGGATACTGAAGCAACATTCTGAGAGAGTTCCTGTGAAGTTTGGTGTTGATTGGACAAGGGGGCGTGATACCTCCCATACAATCCAAATTGGCTCTATCGCCCACAACCCAAAAAAAAATGCTATATATCAGACGGTTTTATTCGTATAAAACTAAAATTTTGTAATTTCGTTCAGATGATTATTTTCAGTGACTGTGCAAAAAACTGGGCGTGGTCTCACTATATATACGCCCGTTTTTCAGAAATCATTTTAATTCCTGAGATGTTTAAGTTTTGATAGCAAATTTGGTATGCAGGTGCTGTGGATCCAAGTAGCAGTCACTATGTAAATATAAATGTTGTCACGCCTACTTTTACCGCCCACAAATCAGTAAAAATGCTTTATATCAGACGGCTTTTGCCGTAGAAGACTAAGGTTTGGTAATTTAGCTTATATGATTACTGTCGGCCAATGTAAAAAACATGGGCATGGCCGCACTATATCTGCGCCCACTTTATCGAAATCATGCTTATTCCTGAGTTGTTCACGTTTTGATAGTGAATCTTGGTATGCAGGTGTTATGGATCCAAATGACAATCACTATGTGTATATAAATGTTGTCACGCCCACTTTTACCGCCTACAAATCAGTAAAAGTGCTTTATATCAGACGGCTTTTGCCGTAGAAGACTAAGGTTTGGTAATTTAGCTTATATGATTACTGTCGGCCAATGTAAAAAACATGGGCATGGCCGCACTATATCTGCGCCCACTTTATCGAAATCATGCTTATTCCTGAGTTGTACACGTTTTGAAAGTATCACTGATATCTAAGTGGAAGTCCATATATATATATATATACAATTTTCCACGCCCACTTTTACCACCCGCAAATAAAAAAAAAACAAAACGAGATGGCTAATTTGAGCCCTTGAATTTCAGCCCTTGAAAGGACTTTGACACAGCTTCTTGCATAGAGATTACGGCCGAACAGAAAAATTAATTCAATTGAAAAAACTTTGTCTCAGATGGAATATGAACCTGGGTTCTATGCCATACAAGCCACGCACCTCAACCAGTATGCCACGGAATGGTTTGAAACATGCTGTAAGAACCGAGTTTTTTTTTAAATATTTACTGGTGTGGTAGTTAAAAATAACAAACGGTCAGAAATAATTATAATGAAAAAGTGCTTCCAATCTGCACCAACAAATTTTAAATTTTTGCAGTCGGACCAGAGATAATGCGGATTTTAATTATTTTTTTAGCTTTTTTTTTATATTATGTTCTATACTATTTTCACCATGTTATTTTTAGTCAAATAAATTATCTATTGATGATAAAATATTATGTGTAGCGAAGAATTAAATTGAATGAATTACAAAAAAATTTACACAGTTTTTACATTTTACAATTTATTTGACTAAAAGTAGTATAGGAAAAAATTCATTTCAGTTTTATTGAAAATAATATGAAAAAAGTTAAAACAATCCATAAGAACCCGCATTGTCTTTGGTCCAACGGAAAAAATTTAATACTTTTTTAAGCAAAAGAACTTTTTCATTACTCTTATTTCTGACCGTTTGTCTTTTTTTTTAACTACCATACCATCCAATATTTTTCATAACATAAGCCATGGATTATTTTGAAGAAACGAACTGAACAACTTTTTTTTTCTAAGGAGCGTGAGGCAACTTAATGTATATACTTGTGTGGGTATGACATATGCATATATCACGTAGAGACTCCGAAACCGCTAAGCCAATTTTTATACCAAAGCCTTGACAGGATTCCTGTGAAGTCTGGTGCCGATCGTAAAAAGTACCTTAAATACACCTAAAATTTTCGATATCTAACAGTTTTGGAATTAAAGGTCGCACAGCCTCGGAATTCAGTATTCGACCTCAATTTACACATGCCGCTCCACTGGTAACATTTTATGGGCGTTGGATGAGGGGTGATACTTTTTCAGCACCCAAAATTTTCGGTATAGCTTTCGAAATAAGTCACACATCAATGAAACTTGGTACGAACTTACTATAAAAGCATGGCTTCACTAAAGCTATGCCCTCTTTTAGGGGATAAGCTCTGAGGGCACCGAAGCACGCCTGGCTAAGCTAGTTTATTTTTATTTGAGAAAAAATTTTGCAATAATTTCCAAAATAGAAAATCATGTATCCAGTGTAGACAAGGGATTATTTCCCTACTTTCAACCGACACTTCCATATTGCCTTCTCTGTTCTTTTCAACAACACGTCGCACTTTGGGAGAAATTTTGACAAAACCCTCGTTTTCAGGGTTATTCCGAAGTTAAGCGGCTTACTTATTTTAGCTAGATATATCCAAATTGTGAAAACCACCCTTTCAATGTAATATGATCCCAAGGATTGGTTCTATGGTCATCCAAAGTTGAGCTTCTAAAACCGTTTTTCCTTTTTTTCTATAATGTTGCTTACACTGCTGTGTACGAATGACTGTAGAATCTTTATTTAAGAATGGAATTAACTCAAACTTGGCTTTTTAGAATAAAAATACTTTAGATAAGCTTTTCAAATATTGTTTGTAAAATATTTTTATTTTTATTGAGCTATAACTTTTCTGATTCCTTCTAATTCCTCGAAAAACTTCGCTTCTGACAACTTCAAATTTCACCTTGAAGATTAGATCCACCACGCATTCTTCATTGCTAATGCGCTTTTAACGAAATTTAGCTGTCAGTGTGAACGTAGTATATATCATTCAAACTTTCTTTTTTGACCCATTAAAAAGAAGACCATAGTCACAATACTAAGAGCTGATAAATGTATAACTTTAGTTTTGATGCCCAGCCTAATATCAGAGAACAATATTTTTTTAGTTTTACTCAAACTTCTGAGTGTAAGGTGCTAGTGGTAAATGGAGAAAATTAATAAACAAACTATGACAATAAAACATTCACCTCACCGTATCACGCTTTGCTTAAATATTTTACATTAGTTTAGTACATTCAAGTTGAATTTTTCTACTTCAAATATATAATTCTTTTAAGGAATGGCTCCTAAAACTACTTACAATGGCTTATAATGAATAATGATAGCATTTAAGAAAATATAGTCTTCAAATAACCATTACGCACAGTAACAAAAATAAAATTTAAACTATTTTCAATATGAAAACAAACTATTTCCATATAATTTCACAAAATCTTTTCTACAAATGCCGATTTTAAAATTCATAAAAACATAAAAACAGTATTTTTATCTTTAACCAGCTTTCCAAATTCATTATCAGAATTTTGAATTTCTTTGAATTCACACAGCACAGTTCTTTAAAAGCCATAACTTCCGGCTGTAGGGTATCATGCACTGGTGAAGAAAAACAAGCATAGGTATCATATCAGTATTTTCCATGAATAACTTTTTAAGCAATACTCAAAATTCTAGCATTAATAATATAGATTCTACGTCAAAAACAGGCGATGCGAGCGTTTTTGCAATAGTGGTATTCGCTCTTTCGTGTATTAGATGTACTGATTGTAATTGTACCGATAAATACAAGGGAAAGAGTGAGTGACTTCTTCCACAGCAGTGTATCTACTATTGGCTACACTGGTGGCAATTGAATGTTTTTTCCTTATTTTAACATTTTCCATTACAGATTCCATTACAGATGGGTTTTAAATAGTTCTAATTAGATAACGATATGATGTGACGAGCTAGCGCGAAAAATTATGGCGAACAAAGGACAAGAAATGGTACCAAGAATGCTGCCAAGTAATGTCAAAATGATACAATTAACACATACAACTACATTACAATCATCTTTTGATGTTGTAAAGAAACACATAAAGTGTAACTTCAAAAGCTATGGTATTTGTTGTTGCATGTGTATTTAGTGTAATTTTTTGACAGAAGTACACTAGTGTATTCATAAATACACAAAAGAGCGAATACCACTAATGTTTTTCCAATGTGCCTAGTGAAACACTAATTAAAAGCTGTACAAACCGCTCTGTTCATTGTATGTCAAGGAATTCCAGGATCTGAAAACGGTAGTTCTTCGCCCTCGAGTTCTAAAAGTTCTAATAAATGATTGTATGGAATGTCACGTGTAAGCGGGGGCTTAAATAAAATTTGATCGTCATTAAAATTTATCATATCCGTGAAATCACTACAGTTTTAATTGATTTTTGGTTTTTTATAAACTCTGATGCTAAGGGAGGGGTCGCTTAAAGTATCTCTAATATGCAATAATATGCCGATGTAGTCGAGTGAGTTAAGTGCATGGCTCTTTGGTTAATAAAAAAAAGGCATTGAAATTAACAAAAAAAGCAAGTAAATGAACGAGAAACTAAACATTTGCGTTGCGATTTTTGGCATTGATAAAATCCGTTGTTTGGATTTTTCGTATACGAAACAACTTGAGATTTCTCACAATTGTAATATATGGAATAATTTTTTAAATATAAATAAATACACAAAATTTTGTTAATGAAGAATTAGCTCCTATCAAAAAAAATGATAATATACTGCTTTTTCTTTTCAAAATTGGAGAGGTCAAACGTCATTTTTGAGATATAGTTTCTTCAATATTTTTGATTAAAATTCAGCGTAGAATTCACATATGCCATATATTTTCATCGAAAATTTTTCTCCGAACAATTACTCCGCCCTAATAAACAGCCTTATTTATAAACTCATTTTAGAGGCTGCGTAACTTTAAACCTGCCGTAAACAACACATTGTTATTTATAAAGATTTTTCCGGCTTGCCAGCGTATTTTAAGGCCCTAAGTCAGTTCTTGAAAAAAATTTTAAAATTTTTTTTGATTTTAAGCGTTTATATAAAATCTTATGAACGTAGAAAAAAATTTTATAAAGATATCTCAAATAATAAGAAAGTTATAGCGCCTTATAGTTGAGAAACCAGATGTACCGTTTAAGTATTATTTGAGGATTATATAGTGCGCTCCTTCTTTACAATTAAATTATTATTTCAGCTGCTCAAACTGATTTTTTTGTGTAGGGATACAATCAAAAATATGTATGACTAGCAGGCCACAGTTGTCCGCGACTTCGCCACTGACTATTTTTTTACTGACTAACTTGAAAATATAAAAAATTTCATATGTTTCGTCCGTTCAAAATTTAAACGCGATTGTTTAAATACAAACCTCCTTTTTCAAAAAGCGCATATAATCTCATTTCAAAAATACCTAACCAATTGGTCTAAAATTTTCAGGATTTATTAACACATATGAGTGAAATAATTTTTCAAAATACTTTTTCAAAAGCCGGTTATTAAAAAAACAAAATAAAAAATATGTTAAAAAAATTACTTTTATATTTTTTTTTAAATTAATAATTTTTTTTCATTTCTGCTCCACTCATATCATTGAAAAATAATCAAAAACTAATTTTTTTTTTAATTTTGGTATGTTTCGGATGGATGTAGCAGACGCAATCATGTACACGGTCAAAAGTAAGGCCTATATTGAGGAGCAGGAAATCCGCCATTTTGAAAAAAATATTTTTAAATTGAATAACTTATGGACAAAACTTTACAAAATTAAGCAATGAATAAAAAAATGCTTATAAATAACAATTTAAGCAAGGTTGCGTAGAGGATGTGTAAGGCCATAAACAGTGCACAGCTAAACAAGCGTTGAACGATTGCTTAAGAAAATCTATTAAATAAGGCTGTTAATGTCTATAGCAATCGAAACTAAGAGTACGAAAAACACGTAAGAAAATGTGTTTAACTCTTTTAAAAGCTTTCACTTTTTAATACAAAACACAGAAGTCATGCATGCATTAAAGGCTCTGACGTTTCTGTTAAGCAAACGTAAGCGTATGGAATTATGCTTAATGCGTGAATGATTCACTTTTTTTGTAGGTGTCAGCTTACGTGTGTTTAACAGAAACGTCAGATACTTTGACGCATGATACTTTCTCTATGCAGGGAACTTTACAGAATAATGGTTTGTGACTTGAATAAACTAGCTTTGAACTTTGAACTACTAGTTTGAACTACTAAGTTACTTGACGCATGGAAATAAATTAAAAATAATGAAGAGGAACGAAGCTTGTGACATCCGAAGTTTAAAAAAAAAAAAAATACCTAAGCCCTAATGGAAATAAAAAACCTACAGACGAAGGCATAATTTTACTTTAGGGCCCATGCCTAAATACTGTTTTCTTATTTTTATTTTTTATTTATTAACCTATTGAAGCAATTACATTTTGTCGGTCTCGAATGGTCTAGGAGATAAAAATCATCATGACATGATCATTTTGGCATTGATTGATTTGACATGACCAAATTTACAAGTGAAAACAGTTAAAAATTATAGTCAAAAATACATCAGACTTAACCCTCATAGGATGAAGTCGAATTATGACAAAATTTTTACGTTCCTAAATCGCGGCGATTTTTAATAAAAATTTTTCGCGATCGTTCTTTATGATATTAAAAATTCATTAAAAAATTTTATTTAAAATCGGAGCGAAATCGCATTTTCTTACGTAAATATTTTTTCATTTCAAGTCGATTTATGAATATCCCTTATCATAAAAAAAAATGTGTTTAATAAAATAAAACTTTATATATTAACCTTTTTTAAAACACAAATAATTAATAAAAAATCAAAGTAAAATCGCCATTGGCACCAATTTTAATCAAAAAGAACTGATTTGAGAACCTCTGTATGATTATTGCAATTGTTCACTCATCCAATTTCAATGCTTCTAATTTTTAAAGTATGCGATGGGATTTTTCAGTTAATTTTACATTTAAGCTTACACTTTTAGTTTGTAAAAATAAAAATATGAAAATTATTTTCAAAAAAAAAATTATTTTTATGAAGTACTTTTATGTGCAATAAGCTGTATAAATTAAAAAAAAATGTATAAAAAATATTTTCTGTATCGTATACGAAAAAAATTAAATTCTTATCTCTGAGCGGACCTCATATAAAATCATATAAAATCGACTTAAAATCGAGACTTTAAGATGTAAATTTTTCAAAAAAGAAATTTTTTTTTTTGGTTTGGTATTTTTGTTTTAATATGTTCTTCAAAGTTTCTTCAAATGTTTTTAAAACGATACCTGGCATTGCAGAATAAATAATAGTAAGTTTACAAAAAATATATGCAAAATTTCGAAAGAATAACCCGGGTTCGAATCCTCCATCTGACACAAAAAGTTTTTCAATTGAATTAATTTTTCTGTTCGGTCGTCAACCCTCTGCAGACAATGGCAAACCTCAGAGAGTAAAAACTGCCATGAAAAGCTTCTTGAGAACATAAGACGTTCGGAGTCGGCATAAAGCTCCCTCCTAAATTCAAGTACCTACTACTTTTTTGTTTTTTATAGACAAAAAAGCGCGCGAAAATCTATCTCTTTTTATGATTTTTTACTTTAACTTTTGCCATAATTTTTTGCCAAATAAGTGGAGTGTACTTTAAAATGACATTTGCTTTTTTTTTGTTTTAGATAATTTTTAATGTATTTTTCAGCGCACTCTATATAAAAGCCTTAAAATTATTTTCAAAAAAAAAATAATTTTTATGAAGTACTTCTTATGTACAATAATCTGTATAAATTTAAAAAAAAAATACAAATAAAAAATTGTTTGAACAAAGCTGCGTTTTTTTTAGTTGTTATACGTATATTAACCTTAAATCGATTTTCTGGAAAACAACATTTTTGAAGTCTGTGAACACGATGTTGCAAAATCTACGTGACCGATCGTTTTGAAATTTTTTCCACAATTTTTACACATAATTCAACAGGTTATGCTGAAGCGTTTTTTTTCTTTTTATTTTCCTAATTTAAAATAACCGTAAATGTTTCAGCAAAAATCGCGTTTTTGACTTGTAAACGCTATCAAAACAAAAAAACATATAAAAAAAATTCTTCGGTATTACCTCGGGAAGCATATTACCTTTTAAACTAAAGGGTGGTTCAATTTAAATGGCCGATGTTGATTTTGAATAAAACACAAATTATTTAGGAAATTATTCTCATTTCTTTTTATTATGATAATATTGGTATGGGTTAATTGTGTATGGAACAAAATATCGGTCAAATGGCTGCCGCAACCTCGGCGGCACACCTCCATCCGACGGTCCAAATTTTCGATGACGCTGGACATAAGTGAGGTTCTATGCCGTTAATGTGCCGAATTATTTCATCCTTTAGCTCTTGAATTGTTGCTGGCTTATCGACGTACACCTTTTCTTTCAAATAACCCCAAAGAAAGAAGTCCAACGGTGTCAAATTACATGATTTTGGCGGCCAATTGACATCGCCACCACGTGAGATAACACGGTCATTGAATTTGTCGCGCCAAAGAGCCATTGTTTCGTTAGCTGTGTGGCAAGTGGCACCGTCCTGTTGAAACAACATATCGTCCACATCCATATCTTCCAATTCGGGCCATAAAAAGTTCGTTATCATCTCACGATAGCGAACACCATTCACAGTAATTGCCTAAAGGGCCTCATTTTGGAAAAAGTACGGCCCGATGATGCCGCCAGCCCATAAACCGCACCAAACAGTCACTCTTTGTAGGTACATTGGTTTTTCGACAATCATTCTTGGATTATCATTCGCCAAAATGCGGCAATTCTGCTTATTGACGAATCCACTGAGGTGAAAATGTGCCTCACCACTGAAGACGATTTTCTTCGAAAATTGATCATTCACTGTTGCCATTTCTTGCCACCATTCTGACCATTGACGACGCTTGAAATGGTCAATAGGCTTTAGTTCTTAAGTCAATTGCACCTTGTAAGCGTGTAAATGCAAGTCTTTATGCATAATGTTCATCAACGACGAGCGTGAGAGGTGTAATTTTTGGGCACGACGACAAGTTAAGGTGGACGGCTCTTCAGCCACACTATCGCGAACAGCAGCAATATTTTCTGTACGAGCATGCACTGGTGTTTTCATATTTCCTACAGACAAGGTTTGCTCAAATGTTTGCACGATTTTTCGAATTGTACGCACATTTGGCCGATTAAATTGACCGAAAAAATCACGAAGTGCACAATATGCATTTTGATTTGAACGCCCATTTTCATAATCAGACTGAATAACTTTAACGCGTTGCTCGATTGTGTATCTTTCCATGGTTCAAATTGAGTTAGTCTGAAATAGAGAACTGTCAAATAAAATGCAAAAAAAATCTGTAACGTTTAGGTGTGGTTCACATTTTACATCGGCCCTTAAAATTTAACCACCCTTTAATTTTGATTTTTTTTTTTCAGATAATTAAATGATGTAAAACAACTTTTTTCGAGGTGTCTCCGGAGAATCGCTGCCACGGATTTATTTATTGATAATTTTTATTTTTTTTTCCAAACATACTTAATAAGTCTAACTATAACATGTATGATATATGAAATAAATACACCAACATTATTCATGTCTCCAAAAAAAAAAATCATGAAAACATTGATGTCACCACTTTCACCACTCTCTTCATCGGTTTCATCAGTGTTTTTATTTGTTGGCACCAATGGTGTTACATACAATAATATTATCAGCCATTTGTTGCAACTTTTGCAACTTCTTTGAGGTAATTTCCTTTTGCTGGAAATTATTGAATCAGAAGTTATCAAAAAGCTATTGAAAATATTCTCGAGTGATTATCCCCACGTTTTTGAGGGTTGGTGGTAGTGAAAGATATTGGAAAAGCCAACCAATCGCGATTAGAACTCAAAACGTTGCCTCAATTCTTTGTGTTCTTGCCCCACGTGACTTGAATGCAAGAATAAATTGGTTTATTATTTCTGCGAAGCCTTTCTTATACATATTTCTCCGCAGGACAAATTTGTAGTTTTATTTCATCTCTCAAATATTGAAACTAATCGTCGAATATAGAAATCCAGAGGTTTTCATTAAATCCCACAACTTTTGGCGAGTTTTTAATGGAGAAATCGCAACTATTCCGGAATGTTCGATAAGTGATACACGCTAAATTAAACAAAATTTCTTAAAGATTTTTAAATGTCTTAAACATTTCAATACCATATATGTATTCTATTAAAATGAATGTCTTAGACATTTCAATACAATATATGTATTCTATTAAAATGAACGAACAGATCAGTATAAAAAACGCAGAATTTCGTAAAAGTATATTGTGTAATTGAGGAGCCACATTCAAAAAGACATTTGTCACAACAAATTTTCATTTATTTAAAGTACTACGGTTGAAATCCTTATTATCCTTATAATCGGGAAAACTATTTCAGAAAATACGAAAATTGTTTTTGTGACTTATCATATTTTGAATGTTAGCTCCTCAATAACGTTTAAGCTTTTACTATAAAAAAATTATAGTCAGATATGCAAAGTGTAGGGTGTAGCTACAAAATTTAAGGCAAAAAAAAATTTAAAACAAGACATTAACACAGGTGTCAAACCAAACACGGCAACACTGCCAACGTGGCAAGCGGCACGAGCGTGCAGCCGAATAAAGTCAGTCGTTAATTGCTACGCCAGCGCACTAGATATATGTATTTGCGTGACAGTAAACTTCGTATTTCTTTTATCATTCAAATAAAAGAGCCCTCCAGTTCGTTTGTAATTGCTGGGTAGGCTCAGCGAGTAAACCAATTCTGCCACTTTAGCAGGCTTCTCTCCCGTGCGAGTCTTTTGCGAACTGTTGGGTTTTCGCTATTGGCTTCGAACAGCGTTTCCTCTACTAGAAGGTCGATAGGTATCGAGCTTGCAAGGACTAATGCTGCATCCTCGGAAACTGTTCTGAAGGCACAGCATACCCTGAGTGCGCCAAGTCTATGCACTGATTCAACACCACGTCAGTATGACTTCGTTTCATTGCTGTGGCCCACACCGTTGACTCATACATCACGATGGATCGTACTACATTAAGGAGTAGTATCCTGCGCGCCTGTTTGGGGCCTCTCGTATTCGGCATCATTCTCTATAAAGACATGCATGCGTTGGATGCTTTTTTATGGGCATACTGGAGATGCTGTTTAAATGTTAATCGGGAGTCAATCATCATGCCAAGGTATTTAATGCATTCCTTTGATTGCACCAGCGTCCCATTAACATTGATGCTCGCAACTTCCATCTTTTTGCGGCTGCTTATGAGCACCGCTTCGGTTTTATGTTCGGCTAGACAAAGACCTACTGACATAAGCCAGTTATATATAATGCCGATTGCCACACTACTGAGTGCCTCGACTTCTTCAAGATGTTTTGCAGTGGCCACAACCGCTAGGTCGTCCGCAAAGCCGACGATCTTAACGCCTGTGGGAACTGCGAGTCTAAGGACGTCGTCATACATAACGTTCCACAGCAGGGGCCCTAGGACTGACCCCTGTGGGACACCACCGGAGACGTTATACACCATTATCCCCTCGTCTGTTGCATAGCGTAGTATTCTACCATCGAAGTAGTTCGATAATATCTTAGAGAGGTAGCGTGGAATTTCAAATTTTGCGAGCGCTTTCATTATCGTATCCCAGTTTGCGGAATTAAAGGCATTTCGCACATCCAGCGTTGCCACCAGGCAATACTGCTTTGCCCCCTTCTTCCAGCTAGTGCCTTCAATAGCTTTACTTGCTATGCTTGTAACCAGTTTTATGGCATCGGACGTAGAGTGACTCTTTCGGAAACCAAACTGTTGGCTCGAGAGTCCTCCTCTGGATTGTATTGCTTCTTCGAGGCGGTTGTACAGTAATTTCTCGAAGATCTTGCCTATCGTGTCGAGCAAGCATATAGGTCGGTAGGCTGAGGGATCCTCCAGAGAGCCGCTACCTTTTGGTATTAGCACAAGCTTTTGCGTCTTCCATTGTGCGGGGAATATGCCGTCTGTTAGACAAGCGTTATACAGCTGTACGAAGGCTTGAGTTTGGGCTGCAATGGCCATTTTTAGCGCGCGGTTCGGGATTTTATCTGGCCCTGGGGCCTTCTCGCTATGAACAGCATTGGAGATTTTCATTACCTCTTCTGCGGTTACCATGGAAATGGCTTGCACGTCGCCAAGATTAATGACGGGCTGCATCGGTGGTTGCTGAGGGAAGAGCACACTTACAATGCGGCTAAGTATGTGAGGGCACGTGGGTGGTGCTCGTCCGAATGACTTAATCTTTTTCATTACCAGTCTATAGGCGGTACCCCATGGGGTTACGTCCGCTTCGTCGCATAACTACAAGAAGCACTCCCGCTTCCTCGAACGAATCTTGTGTTTGAGCAGCTTCCTGCGCTCTTTATAGACCTCGTGCAGTTCTTCGAACCTGTCGGTCCCTCTGGCGCGGTAGTAACTTCTTCTGGCTTGGTGGCATTGAATGCGTGCTTCGGCGATTTCGGCGGTCCACTAGTACACAGGCTCGTGGTGGTGCTTACTTGGTCTTCGCAACATCATCGCTGCGTCGCAAGATCTTTTCAGCTGCTCTGTTGCTTGCCTAGCCGTATTCTGTGCTGAACCAGTGAGGTGTATGTCAGCCATCATTGCTGTGAGGATACCTTCATCAAGCGTTTCGACCTTGTATGATGGCTCGCTATGGGGGCCTCTGCTCCGTCGGTTGGTTTGCCTTTTCAACGTGTACACGATTGCTTGGTGATCGCTGTGCGTGTAGACGTCGCTTACTTGCCACTGTACTTGCGTGCTCAGGTCACAGCTGGCAAATGTCAGGTCAATTACTGAGCTGCCATTCGAGTTGGAGAATGTACACTGCGTTCCCGTGCTTAAAAGCACAACATCTAACGAAGTAAAAGCCTCCAGAATAATGAGCCCTCTTTGGTTCATTCTCTGGCTTCCCCAGTCTACGGCCCAGGCGTTGAAGTCACCAGCAATAACAACTGGACTGATTCCTCTAACATCGTCAACTATTGCGTCGACAGTAACAGCAAACTCTTCTATGGATAGACTTGGTGCAAGGTAGCAGCTTACAATATGTGTGCCCATAACTTCTACACGAACAAAACCGTTTGCACGTGTATGCTGCCTCATTAGGGAAGGATGTCTTCCGCAGGACCATATGGCGGCTCTTCCAGAAATGTCTGATGCCCAGACTCCTGGTGCTTTGGCGTTATAAGGCTCACTCAAGATAGCTACATCAGTGCTTAGATCTCGAACGGTTTGCGCTAAAAGATCTTGCGCTGCGCGACAGTTGCTGAGATTCAGATGTAAGAACCTCATCATTTCCTAGGCTTCCTAGCTCCTGAAAAGGACGAACATTTCCAGCTTCCGGCACGGTGATTTGTTTCCGAGCATTTTCTTTCTAAGCATAAGAAACAGCTTGCTTCCGCAGAACACGCTTTTGTTTTGTGGCCCTCATTGCCGCATTTCATACAGCACTTACTTCGGTCTGTGCTGTTGCAAGATTTCGCCGTGTGTCCAAAGTCGAGACACTTAAAGCATCTGGTTGGCGTAACTTTTTCGCGGACTCTGCAAATGACCCAGCCAACTCTGAGCTTGCCAGTCTCTATCAGCTTCCTCGCCTGCAGTGCTGGAAGGCTTATGACCGCTGTTTGCGCGCCTGCATAGGCTTTACGGAGTGATTTCACTCTTGCCACCTTTAAGTCGCCGAGCTGCTTTTGGACTGCGCTGCAGACTTCTTCCGGTGTTGTAACCTCGTCAAGATCCTTGATCTCGACCTGTGTTTCTTTCGTGAGAGTCCTCGTTTCGGCTTGGCCATTGAAAACCATATCAAATTCTTTCTTCAGATCCTGGGTTGACTGGGTGGTAGCGCGCTTAAGCTGGATAAGTACTTCACCTTTTTCAGTGCGCCTTACTCTCGAAACGTTTTCGCCGAACTTTTCAAGCGATTTTTCCTGTTTCATCCGCATGATGATATCGCTATATGAAAGCTCACCTGCTTTTGCTACGACGATAGCATCAGGTCTAGCCAGCTTCTGAGGCGGTTTTTTGCGTTTTTGGGGCTTTCTAGAGACCTTTGTCCAGGGCTCAACCTTTCGCTTTGCCGGAGTTTTTGGCAGAGGAGACGAATTAGCCACTTCGCTATAGGATGGCTTTAGAGCAGTCTCTTGGACAGCAAGCTGCTGCAGTCGAGTCTTTTTTGGCAGAGGTTTCCGCGAGTTACTGCTGCGTTCACTTGCTCTTCTTGGAGTAGCCTTGGAGCCATGCGCAAAAATTGGGTCCGTCTGAGAGTCCTTATGGACTTGTGAAGCACTCGCGTTGACCTTTTTCTTGTTCGCGTTATCCAGACAGGCCAGATTTGCCAGTCTTATAAGCTTCTGGATCTCATTGTGGACGTTCGATTTGGTTTTGACGAACTCTGCCAGACCTTGTATCAGTGTCTTCACTTTGACCAGCTTTTTGATGACAGGGTCATCTACACTGACGCTTGCTGCTGCTTCAGGGGTTGCCTTGATGACAGACTCTCTATGCTGCAGCTTTGTTCCTTCGGGTGTGCCTTTAGGTGGCGATCGCTGAACCTTTGAGCTCATTTTAAATGGGTTCTCGGTTGTAGTGTTGCTGCTCGTAGCTTTGACTGGTACAGCGGCCGAGTGCGCCACCGCTTCAGCTGTTTTTGGGGCAGAAATGTTGTTTGAGGCCTCCAGAATCCTTGCCTCGACCGTGGGATTGCCTACGGGTGGATTTCCACTACTGTGGTTTCCACCTGGAGTAGTTGCGTTATTACACGACATTCCTGGTAAATGGTTTATTTTCGGAGTGACCTTCCCTTATCCGTTTATACCTACAGACAGGTGTGAATACTGCCGACCGCTACGGTACAGACGCAGACCAGTGAGCCGCCCACTATGGGTCAAACGCTTCTGGGTTTTTTTTTGGGGTTTCGCCCCTCTCATCCGCCACCATGCTGCCGGTTGGTAGCACAGCGCTCAGATGCCACCACGGGGAGGCACTTGCCATCAGACAAGCGTGCTAGCACACAAATATTTATGTGGTAGCATGAGAGTAGACTTGGAGTTTAACTGTGAATATCGAGCTGGCTCCGCCAGATTGAAGCAAACAGACTCTTTCACCTCACAGTGTCCACCCCCTTGACACCCGCTTAAAGGGTATAAACGCCTTTACTATGAATACCCTGAGCTTAAAGGATGTAAACGCCTTTACTATGAAAACATGAGCTTAAAGGGTGTAAACGTCTTTACTATGATAACCTGAGCTTAAAGGGTGTAAACGTCTTTACTATGAAAACCCTGTGCTTAAAGGGTGTAAACGCCTTTACTATGAAAACCTGAGCTTAAAGGGTGTGAACGCCTTTACTATGAGAACCTGAGCTAAACGGACCTAAGTCTTTGCACATGTGCACGCGATTGTGCTCTGTTCAAGACTGCCTTTACTATGCTAGCGCGCAGCTTTTTATTTGCTTGCGCTGTTTTTCTGTTTCATTGTTCGGTTGTTTTGTTTACATGCATGTGTATGCATGTATGCGTGTATGTGTATATTTATTTGTTTTGAATGTTATTTTAACAACAGTTGGCTATATAATACAAAGTGTATATTGGTAATAATATTTATAATATAATTTATAAATATTTTTATTTATAATTTAATAATATTTTATATACATTATTTACAGCTTATTTGTGGGACAGAAATTGGTGCATAATTTCTTGTCCTCACACACCCCCTTTTCTTTCCCCGTGGGCGATGACCTTCACGTTACCTGTCTTCGAGATCCTGACTCTTCCTTCTATCACTCTTCGTCTTTAGCGTTTCATTTGATTTGGTACGTGTTTATTTACTGTTTTCAGCACTAATGATGTAACCCTGTAAGAACTCGTTGACGGGTCGCATAACTGGTTCCCAAACACCATATGTGTACCTATTAGTATTATCGACAATGCCGATGCTGCTGCTGGTAACGTATGTTGCTGCGTATCTGAATATGTTTGGTTTATGACGCTGGTGTTGCTGTTGTGCTACTTTTAACGTTGATGCAGTTGTTTACGTATAGCTGGTGCGTAGTTGTCGGCGCAGAACTTGCTGTAGACGTTTAGCAACTGTCTAGTAAGTGCTGCTGCTCTGTTCTGATATTGATGACGCAGATGCTGCTGCGCTGCTTAGATATTAGTGCCGCAGATTCTGCTGCGTTGCTTCGATATTTATGACGTAGATTCTGCTGTTCTGCTTCAACATTAACGACGCAGATGCTGCTGCGCTGGCAGTTTTTGACGCAGATGCTGCTGCGATGTTACTAACGTAGGTGTTGCCACGCAGATGTTGATGGCGTAGCTGTTCTTCCCTTCCATTGGTTGTGTCTTCATAATAATTTTTAAGTTCGCTTATATGACTAGTGCGCGTTTTTGTCGTTGTTGGGCTACGCAGTTGAACGATGACGGGCGAAATGAACTCGCTTACTGTGTATGGCCCGTGATATTTTGGAGCTAGTTTGGATGCGAAGTTATCCACAGCTTTAGAGAGGTTGTGTTCTTTCACGAGAACTTGGTCTCCAATCTGTGGGATCCATTTACGTCGGAGTAAGTTGTAGTGCCTTGCTTAATCCTGCGCTGTGCGTTCCATATTGCGGCGTACGATTTTGAAGATCTCCTGTAACTGAGATGCTTTTTTGTTTGGTGTCTGAGGGGTTTGCCAGTGCCCAGCGTGTATTGATTGTAGATAGCGTTGGGAGCCTAGGCTCTCGTCCTTAAATCAAAAAGGCGAGACTGTAACATATCGAGTCAGATACGCTGGTGTTGATAGCGAGAGATATTTTGGGTAGTAGTTCATACCATGTTCGGGGATCATTGCCCGTCAGTTGTGCTATCATTCTTTTGATGGTTCAGTTCACTCGATCTGTGGGGTTCTTACACTCATACCTGAAGTGGCCATCTTGTTCACAACGTCGGCATGCTGTTCGCGGGTTAATGGGGTGCTCTGTTACCTGTGTCATCACGCGGTGGTTTTCTTCTTGACTTCGTGGGGTGTTGTTCTCAGGTTAATGGGGCACTTTGTTACCCGTGTCCTTATAAGGTGATGTTCTTCTCGACTTCGTGGAGGTGCTGTTCTGGTCGGCAATGAATCCGTTCGTAAGCTTTTAAAGTCGTCTGCGAGGCTGATAAGCTTTTCGAGTGTTTCAAAGTCCTTTATTGGGCATTTCTTTTATCTATTTAATGCTATTACTTTAATAGGATTAGATCTTAAATGTAATTTTTCAAAATATTAATATTATTGACTAGTAGCCCAAATACGGTTTCAACTACGCCTAACAGTCATTTGACTTTAAGAGCAGTTTCGAGGACCAGAAATGTTTTCATTTCACGTCTTCAGCCCGAAACATCAATAGAAAATATATTGACGTTTGTCAGGCAATCCAAGTTAGTGAACTCAAATGCATTCTGTTCATGCAAAAAAATTGGTAATAAGCCTTCACATGCTTCTTTTATTCCAACAGTTGCAGCCGAAGATTTTACAACTGTTCTTAAATCTAATTTGTGGGCCGATAATATTCTTGTTACTGAGTTCAAGCCAAAAAATAAGTCTAAAAGGGTGACTCAAGCCGCCCGTCAGACTGAAAAAAACTAAATAGGCTGTCCCTTTACTATCAAAATGTAAGGGGACTACGTTCTAAGACGCAGAGCTTATTTCTATCAACTCAAAATTGCTCTGAGGATATTATCGCGTTAACAGAAACGTGGCTGAACGGAAGCATTACTGATTTGGAATTGTTTGACAATAGTTTTCAAGTTTTTAGAAAAGACAGATACACTGACAATATTTCTTCTGTCGGTGGTGGTGTCCTTTTGGCTGTGAGGAACTGCTTTGTCAGTTTTATTGTTGACATTCCCTGCTCTTCTAATATTGAACTAATTTGCGTTAAAGTTATACATTGTAACTCTAATGTATATGTTATTAATGTATATGTTATTAATATGTTCCTCCTAAGAGTAGTGTAGAGGTCTATGCAAGCCTTGCGGAGTGCATAGATTACATAATTGATTTACTTGACGTTAATGACGACATTTTATTATTGGGCGATTTTAATCTACATGATTTAAAATGGCATTCTTCTGACGATGATACGTACTATTGTGCATCTAATTCGAAGACCCGCCAAGAACATATATTTGTTGATAATATATGTTCAGACTTACAACAAGTGAGTTGTATTTATAATAGTCTTGAAAGACTTCTTGACCTGGTCTTAACTACAGACAGTAACAATGTTGTTGTTAAGAGGGCCTTTCATGCTCTAACTACTGTTGATGAATATCATCCACCATTGAGTATTTGGTACAAATCCGACAGAGCAGATATAGTAAATTCTAATTCAGCAGATAAGCTTTATGAATTCAATTTTAAAAAAGCTGATTTTTTGAAGTTGAATCAGTTGCTTCATGGTAAACTTAATGCAATTTTGGAATATATAAAAGGAAATTGCCTTGATGACTCCATACATTTTTTTTATATGGAACTCTTTGCTGTGTTTTCTCAATCAGTACCTTATAGTCTCAAATTTGCGAGGAATTCTGCGTACACGTGGTACACAAAGGATTTAAAGACTCTTCGCAACAACAGGAATAGGGCATGGAAGAAATACGTCTGTAGCTTAGGCTCAAACGACCTAGAAACTTACAAACGTTTGTTTCTGGAATTTGAAAATCGCTCAGCTACATTATATCACGAATATTTAGATAATGTTAAGATGAGAATATTGACAGATCCAAAGAAATTTTGGGGATTCGTAAACACAAAGAAGAAATCTGATGGGTTTCCTTCTTCATTTAGAACTCCTGAGGGATTTACTGACAATCCCGTCAAAATTTGTGGCCTATTTGCCAATCTTTTTAAAGAATCATTCTGTTCAGATTCTTTTACTCCTGATGGAGAGTACTTTGAATATATGAATTCCGAACCCAGAGTATCTTTGGAACATATATCCTTCACTCCAGAGGATATTTTAATGTATATTAGATCGATCGATGAGGAGTTTGGTGCTGGACCTGACGGTGTTCCTGCCGCAGTGTTAACACAATGCGGTTCCGTTTTGAGTCAACCACTTTCTTTATTATTCAATAAATCTATTAACGAAAGTTATTTTCCACTTTTTTGGAAAAAATCATTTATAAGTCCTATTTTTAAAAAGGGTTGCAGGAACGATGTTAGTAACTATTGGCCTATCGCTAAGCTCTCATCGATTCCAAAACTTTTTGAGCGGATGGTGTATGATCGGGTCAAAATTCACTGTGGGGAAGTCATAACAACTCGTCAGCATGGTTTTGTGAATGGCAGATCCACTGTGTCTTATCTTCTCGATTTTACAACATTCTGCTTAAATTCTATTGATTCTGGTAACCAGGTCGATTGTGTTTACACTGACTTTAGTAAGGCATTTGATAAGCTACCACACAATCTAATCGTATTTAAACTTGAGTTAATGGGATTTCCACAATATTTTGTGAACTGGATTAAATCGTATTTGGTAGAGCGATCTTATCAAATACGTTTCCGAGGCATTTATGAATTTATTGCTGGATCAGGTGTTCCTCAGGGTAGTCACCTTGGTCCTCTTCTGTTTATTTTAGCTATCAATGATGTAACTCACGTCATTGAACACTCTCATCTGCTTATTTATGCCGATGATATGAAAATATACAGAACGATTAATTCTAGAGATAATTCAGATCTACTCCAGTCTGATCTAAAATCCTTTGAAGTTTGGTGTTCTAAAAATAATATGTTTTTAAATTCAGATAAATGCCAAACTATGACCTTTTCGCGAAAAAGGAATAATTTTATATTTGATTATAAGATTAAAGATACTGCCTTGAGTCGTGTAAACACCGTCAAAGACCTAGGTATATGCATGGATTCTAAGCTGTCGTTTAACATTCATATTGATAATATTTGTAAAAAAGCATCTTCAATGCTTGGTTTTGTAAAACGCTGGGCCAAAGAATTTAATAGCATGATTACAACTACAACGTTGTATTATGCAATCGTGCGTCCTCACTTAGAGTATGCAAGTCAAGTTTGGTCCCCAAGTTACAATGTGCATGTTGATCGAAAAGAAAGAATCCAAAAACAGTTTGCTCTAAGGGGCTTAAGTGGAACTGACATATTAGACCTTCCTCCTTATGAGGTCGTTTAAAACTATTAAAAATGCAGTCTTTAGGTGATCGAAGGAGATCGGCAGATATC
This sequence comes from Coremacera marginata, assembly GCA_914767935.1. Classification (NCBI taxonomy): domain Eukaryota; kingdom Metazoa; phylum Arthropoda; class Insecta; order Diptera; family Sciomyzidae; genus Coremacera; species Coremacera marginata. The sequence continues at coordinate 116,444,474 of OU612045.1, forward strand.
TTATATTTACACCAGCTCATAACAGGTGTATTCGATTCTCCAGAACTTCTTTCTCACATAAATTTTAACACTAACCGTAGAAGCAGTAGAAACGCTAACAACTTAATTTATTTGCCATTTAGTAGAACAAATTATATGGCTACTGCTCCTTTAAGTCGCATGAGTTCCTTTGTTAACAATTGTAGCGTTTTTGATGTTAATTTGTCAAAAGGTCAACTCAAAAGTAGATTAAAATTAGTTGTGTAATTAGATCTATGTATACGCATGGTTAGTTGTTACGTCTTGTGTTGTCCCTGAGCCCAACCCATTTATTGGTGGGTAAATTTTTCCCACATTAACTTGTTTGTGGTCACGGGTATCCATAACATTGATATTTTCAATGATTACTGGGTAGTGGCTTTAGATGGGTTAATGCTGAGGAAGTGCGATATAGCTGTAGTAGCTGAACTCTATTGTTATTGCATGTAAATATTATATTTTATATGTAATAAAATAAAACATTGTTAAAAATATTAATAATTTCTGTTATTATTATTGTTTAGTAATATTCTTTAACATAAAATTAATTAATTATATTATTATTTAAAATTCGTGTATTTACTTTTATGAAGTGAAACAACCCGAGCTAGAAGAGTGTGAAGGCCTTCACTATATAGAGTAACCTGCGCTTAAAGGGTGTAAACGCCTTTACTATGAATACCCTTAGCTTAAAGGGTGTAAACGCCTTTACTACGAAAATCTGAGCTTATAGGGTGTGTACGCCTTTACTATGAAAACGTGAGCTTAAAGGGTGTGAACGTCTTTACTATGAAAACCTGAGCTTAAAGGGTGTGAACGCCTTTACTATGAATACCCTGTGCTTAAAGGGTGTAAACGCCTTTACTATGAAAACCTGATCTTAAAGGGTGTACACTCTTTTACTATGAAAACCCTGTGCTTAAAGGGTGTAAGCTATGTAAGCTTTACTATGAAAATCTGACCTTAAAGGGTGTGAACGCCTTTACTATGAATACCCTGTGCTTAAAGGGTGTAAACGCCTTTACTATGAAAACCTGAGCTTAAAGGGTGTACACTCCTTTACTATGAAAACCCTGAGCTTAAAGGGTGTAAACGCCTTTACTATGAAAACCTGAGCTCAAAGGGTGTGATCGCCTTTACTATGTAAACCTGACCTTAAAGGGTGTGAACGCCTTTACTATGAAAACCTGAGCTTAAAGGGTGTACACTCCTTTACTATGAAAACCCTGAGCTTAAAGGGTGTAAACGCATTTTCTATGAAAACCAGAGCTTAAAGGGTGTGAACGCCTTTACTATGAAAACCTGAGCTTAAAGGGTGTGAACGCCTTTACTATAAGAACCTGAGCTAAACGGACCTAAGTATTTGCACATGTGCACGCGACTGTGCTCTGTTCAAGACTGCCTTTACTATGCTAGCGCGTCGCTTTTTATTTGCTTGCGCTGTTTTTCTGTTTCATTGTTCGGTTGTTTTGTATATTTACTTGTTTTTAATGTTATTTTAACAACAGTTGGCTATATAATACAAAGTGTATATTGTTAATAATATTTATAATATAATTTATATATATTTTTATTTATGATTTAATAATATTTTATACACATTATTTACATGTTATTTGTGGGACAGAAATTGGTACATAATTTTTTGTACTCACAACAGCTCAGAACTGTTTGACAAAGATGTCAACAGTAGCTAAGGTCGAAGAAACTTCATAACGTGAAGAGCCAATTCCGCCAGTTATGGTAGATATAATGCTGTACGAACAAAAACTGGATGCGTTCGTCGATACTGGAAGTGAAAAACCTCAAAAGGATTCGGTGGATCCGGTGGACATTGTTCAGTCTTAAGAAACCAATGAATGTGCACTTGAAACAAAAGAAATAGTTCCGTAAATCTTCAAATAGTTCCGTATAAATTTCTTCCTCATCCGATATTTGCAGATCGGACCAGCGCATGATTATCGAATCAGGCGTAATGCAGATGCAGACTAGAAGTGCAAGTTCTTAAAGGGTAGGTCACGAGCTGGTAAAAAAAGACAGCGATGCTTTAGAGAATTTGTTTGAGAAATGAATTGACTGTTTTGCTGAAGATTTGTCAGAGCTAGAGCGGTGCAAAAATATTTAAATGGAGACATCAGTAACGACAGAAAATCCGATTGTAGGGAAAAGATACCAAGTGCCATTTTCATAAAGAGAGCATCTGGAAGTAATTATAAACAACCTATCACGGTATGATATAATACGTCTTAGCAATTCTCCGCATGCAGCATCAGTTGTATTAGTTGTTAAATCAAATGTAGCAAAGAGAATGTGCGTCGACTACAGATCGTTAAATGCTGTAACAATTTAAAAGAATTTCCCAATGCCAATCGTCGAAGAGCAGTTGTCAAATTTGGCTAAAAATAAAGTAGTCACCACTCTCGATATAACGTCCGGCTATTACCAAATGCCTGTCATGGATTCCGATAAAAAGTACACGGCTTTTCTTACTCATGATGGCTTATATGAACTCACCGTGATGCCACTTGGTCTAGTGAATGCGCCAATGTATATTCAGGAGGTGATCGTTTAAATAATTAGTAAACTGGAGAATCACCGATACATCATTAGCTATGTGGATGATGTTATAATTGCAACTAAAACTGTGCATAAAGGTTTGATGGTATTAAACGAGTTTTTATAGGCTATACGATTAGTAGGAATGACATTGAGACCATCGAAATGCAGTTTTATGGCAGAACGAGTATCATTTCTGGGACATGTCGTTACATCGGAGGGCACACAGCCAGGCAAGGAAAATACTAGATGCATCGATGACTTTCCAATTCCAACGAATGTTCACGAGGTCAGAACATTTTTGGGAGTTGCTGGATTTTTTCGGAAGTTTGTAGACCAATTCAGTGAACTGGCGCGGCCTTTGACGAAACTGTTAAAAAAAAAAATGCAACTTTTGAATGGAGTAATGAGCAACAAAACGCTTTCATGAAGCTTAAGCAGGTAATCATAAGTCATCCTATATTAAAAATTTTTGATAGTCAGAAGAAGCACGAGGTGCACATCGATGCAAGCTCCTACGGTCTCTCTGGAATTTTTTTTCAAAAGGAAGAAACTGGTGACGTTAAACCAGTTTTCTACTACAGTAGACAATGCGGACCAACTGAGGAATACTATTCTAGTCACGAGTTAGAGGTATTAGCAATAGTTGATTCTTTGGAACATTTCCGGGTGTACCTGCTCGGAACACAATTTGACGTCATAACACACTGTTATGCAATAGCAACAACTAAATCGTCAACTCCACTACTGCCACGAATTGCGCGCAGGTGGTTAGTTAAAGATGCAAGAGTATGATTTCAACTGCATTCATCGGACTGGCTGAATCACGTAAAAATGAATCACGTAGATGGGATGAGTCGTATGCCAACGTTGCCACCGAATGAGACAAGCACGGTCGCAGATAAAATTTTGAAAATAGCAGATTTTAATGACGATTGGATCCTATCGTTGCAGCGACACGACGAAGATCTAAGAACATAATCAGAATTTTGGAAGGACAAGATGAATCCGATGCAGAGCACGTAAGACAAATTAAAATCGACTACGCCATGCGCAAAGGACGTTTACATCAGAAAATCGACGATGATTATAAACTTGTCATCCTATCCAAAGCCAGATTTCGTATTGCTAAATCATGTCATGATGATTCGGGTCACTTCGGAGTGGAGAAGACTCAGCGGATGCCGCAGCACTTTTGGTTTCACCGACTATGAAGATATGTGAAATCGTATGTAGCTGCATGTTCCGAGTGTTGTCTGAATAAAGCAAAGGGTGGAAAACTTGAAGGTTGACTCCACTTAAGAGAAGATCTGGCAAAACCATTTCGAAGCATCCATGTAGACCATCTGGGGCCATTACCTCGGAGTAAAAGAGATAATTGCTATGTAATTGTTCTGGTTTGTGCTTTCAGCAAATTTTCGATACTTCGAGCCATTAGAAATACGAAAACATCCCCTGTTATAACGTTGCTCGAAGATGTTATTTCGATCTTTGGACAATCGACGATGCTAACGACCGACCGTGGAACAGCCTTCACGTCAAAAGAGTTCACTAACTATCTCTCCAGACAGGGAATTCAACAAATAAAAGCTGCGTTGAGAACTCCCAGCGCCAATGGACAGGCGGAGTGTGTGAACAAAACATCGCTAAACGCTCTAAAGTGTTCGAGCAAACGTGTCAATGAATGGGACACCGAGCTTCCTAGATTACAGTGAGCATCAACACACAGCGAAACTCAACTACAAAGTTTTCTCCAAACGAGCTTATCTTCAGATTCAACCCAAGAGACATGACAGAAAACCATATCACATAATCTCTACATGACGATAGTGCAGAATCATATGAGCCCTCGGATAAGCAGCAAGACGCCGCTCAAACGTAATAGACGCTCAACGTAAGTGGAAGTCTAGGTATAACGCCAAGCATCGAGAGTCGCATCAGTACACTGAAGGTGATCTGATCGTGGTTGACCACATTCCACGAGCAACAGGAATGTCGAGCAAACTGGAGCATGCATACAAAGGACCATATGTCATAACGAAGGTGCTGAGTTTTGACAGATACCTTGTCGAAGATTTGCCGAATCAACCACGCACTCAAAAGCCATATAGTGGTGTGTTCTCTACTGATCATATGAAGCCGTGGTGCAGCATGGCTTCCAACCTTGATGGGGAGGATGATTCTAAAGAAGCTGAGTCGTCCAGTGCGGACGAGATGCCAGGAAGGGCCGAGCTGTCAAACCACACACGGCAACCTTGCCAACGTGGCATGCGACACGAGCCTGCAGCCGAATAAAGTCAGTCGTTAATTTCTACGCCAGCGCACCAGATATATGTATTTGCGTGACAGTAAACTTCGTATTTCGTTCATCATTTAAATAAAATAAATTAATTTCAACCAAAGCAGTTTATCATTTTTACACAAGCAAAAAACAAGCTGCGCTGTAATTACAAAAACACCATTTAGTGGTTGCACTTGCTTAATTTGATAATAGCGACTGCAATTCTTTGGCAAAAAGTTTAATAGTTTCTAATATGTACAAAAAAGCACAACAAAATCTTACACACTTAATAACAACAGTGGCGGCCATGGTGTAATGGGTAGATTGTGTGGCTCGTACGCAGACAACCTAGGTTCGAGTCCCCCATCTGACACAAAAAATTTTTTCAATTGAATTAATTTTTCTGTTCGGCCGTCACCTCTCTGTAGACAATGGCAAGCTTCAAAGAGTGGAAACTGACATGAAAAGCTTCTTGAGAACATAAGCCGTTCGGATTTGTGTTCAAACATTTCACAACACTCACAAAACAATTGATCATAAGATGCTCGGCCAAAGCCCTTTCAAGGGCTGAAATGGCCATTTTGTTTTTTTTTTATAACAACAGTCCATATTAAAAGAAAATCATAATAAGATGGCAACAGAAAAAAAAAGTAAACTTTAACTCCAAATATAGCAAAATATCGGAATTTTTTGACACATTTTTTAGTAAACACAAAAAAATTATTTTCAAAACTTTATCTGATAAATTTTTGTAGCGTTAGAACAAGAACAACCTGAAGTTGAAGGTTCAATTAAATAATTTTGCACAAAAGTCTTTTTTTAAATAAAAATTTCATATAAAATTGCTGAAAAATTGCGATTCACCACTGAGCGCGAACAAAAGAAAACTAAAGTTAAATTTGACAGCTTGTAACTTATGAACTAGTACACATAAAGTATTAACTTTTTTTGTTTGTGACGCAGAATTTTATTGACTTAAAACCGGTATCCAAAAAAAATTCGAAGCTTCGATTTGATTTTTTTAATTTTTATCCAAAATTCCAACTCAATACCCCTCTGTGCGCTGGATACAATGATTGCTGTAAAAGACCTCTTTTCGCACTGCGGGTACTCTGCTGGCTCCTAGGTTGACCCGAAAAAATTTTTAAATTTTAAAACGTAGTGAAAATACATTTTTTCTGAATGAGATAGAACTAAAAAAATGTTTTTTAAAAATTTATACATGGAAAATAATTACACTTTTTAATTATTTTTAGTTTTAAATTTTGGATGAAACGTTTTTAAAAGGCCATTTTTCATTCAGATTGGTTAAAATGTTTTTAAAAAATGTACTTCCAAATACTGTAAGGATCGGTCAAGTAATTTTTGAGCTAGTTTGCCCGCAGTTTTAAAAAACGTAGTTTTAAGACGACTTTAAAAACGACTTTAAAGTTATACGAAACAAATAATACGAAGACGTTAGTGTTCAAAACTTTATTAAATCACTATATATACACCAAAAATAATTGTTGTTAACATTATTTGGAATGTTTCCCTTCTCAAATATACCGGTTTGAGTAGATAAAATAAATTATATAATAAAATAGCAACAGTCTCTTTTTAAGCGTATAACTATCTTAATATTCAAGATATCTTTATATTTTTTTTTTATTTTTGAGATGTTTTTAAGTCACGTATTGCCGGCCTTAATGATGAGAATGTGCGAAAAAGCTGTAGTAGCATGTTGATATAAGTACATAGTTGCTTATCGAGTTATGTTGATTTACTAGACATAAGTAGTTGCTTTGCCGAATGACATGTTTTGATTCTTTTTTTAATTTTTCATTATGTATAACTGCAACGAAAAAAAATAAAAATTAAAAAATGTATGCAAACTTATTTTAAGTACTATCGTTGTGAAAAGTACCAAGTTTGTACAAATATGTTAGTTTTGAAACGCGTCCGATTTGAAATGGAATTACAGATATATGTAATTTTTTACTTCTTTTCATTTTGATTTTTTTGTTATCTTAGCCCCCTTTCTCTGGCGAATTCTAGATCCGCCACTGTCTGGGTCTTCTAAGAAAGTGTAAAAGTGGTCGTTTAACATTTTTTGTTACTATAACGTCAATTGAAATAGTTCAATGCATAAGAATTTGGAATTGTTTTCATTGTTTTATATATGCTTAGTTTCAATTATAACTTAAAAAATTATTTGAGAAATTTGGTTATTTTAATTATATTATTGCTAACCCTAATAAAATGTGAGCTTTTTTTTTTTTTTTTAGAAAACATAAAAAGACTTGACTCGTAAAGAATGGGAACAGTTCTCAGTTTTAGCCCTAGAGAAAGGCGTCCGGCATATTCAGCACAACATCACGTGCATTATAATCAGTATAGTACTATTGGAAGCCATGTTGTCAGTGGATGGAACAGTTCTACTCCAATAGATTCTAATTCAAATAATTACTCATACGAGCAGCTTAATAATGCCAAAAATAAATTGATCAATAATCCTTTGAACAGAAAAATTTCCAAAAATGGCAACATTTTTCAAGAATCACATATTAACATACCATCACAAAGTCATAATAACGTTTTACACACTATGAATAAAATAAGCAAAAATGCAACAATTGAATCGGCTAGCTCTATTCAAACATGCAATAATCATGAAAAAACTTTGTCAGAAAAAAACTCGATTGAAAAAAATTTAAGAAAACACACATTGTTCATAAGCGCATTATCTTGGAAGAGATTATCTTCTCATAGTAGAAAAAAAATTGAGAACAAAAGCAAGTCATCAAATTTTCAAACAGTGCCATTGAGGACTCAAATTAATGATACTTTATATCCAATTGCAGCAGATAAAAATAGAAATTTTCAACAACAACGGTCTGAAATTGATGAACGCCAAAATGCAATTGAAAATCAAGAAAACGATAAGCTTCAATCCAAATTTTTTTCTTCTGCGAAAGAATCACCAAACTCGACTGCTTTAGCAATATTGCGAGTAAATAACACAAAATCACTCAGTGCTCAAAGCAAATTAATACAAAAACTACCATTAGCGTTTTCATTACCACCAATATTGCATTCATCTTCGTCAAATATAAGCTTAAATCATCATGTTCCACGAAAAACTGTAATACAGGTAAGAAAGCAAAACAATATTACATTTAAATAATACAAATAGGGTTTGCAAATCGAAAAAAGTTGCATGCATAGAGAACATCTACAACTAAAAAGTAGCATCTTTCCCCATCGGAGCACATAGCGAAATTAATATGAAAAAACGGAAGAAAATTACAAAAAAACGGGATGTGATTCCCCATAACAAGTCGATTAAAAAGTTGTACAGGGTAGTGATGACAAAAAAAACGCTTTAACCGATTAATCGATTTAACGGTTAATCAAATAGATCGATTATTAATTGCAGCAAAATAAACCGATTAACCGAATCTTCAATTAATCGCATAAATTTTTTTTTTTAATTTTTTTTGTCTTATTTGTTTAGTTATTTATATATTGCTAGCGGACTCGACAGACGTCATCCGATCCGAACATTAGCTTTCCTGCACTTAGCGGATTTCTACTACCCGATCGCAGCGACAGGCAGTGGCGGATCTTCATACGGGCTGAGAGGGCTTTATCCCCCCTTGACGAATTTTAGGTATGGAAAAAGAATGAAAATAAGCCCTTAAAGTCGTTTCATCCCCCCTCCCTCCTTGGACTACAAAACTGATTGGTATTCGCTCTCACCAAGAAGGATGACCTACAAAGGTGAAAAGAAGAGTTGAACTGCAAAGTTACATGTTCTCAAGTTAATTTTTTATTGCAATTCATTAAAGTTGGCCTTGTAATGTTCATTTGAAAAAGTGTACAAAGAATAAATCATAAAATATGTTCACAATATTTAGTGGCTAACGGTGGAAGTGATGGTGCTGTCTATTTCATGGCTGCTTGACGTCACAGTGGGAGATTCGTGGCCATAAATAAAAAATGTCAAATTTCGCATATTGTAAAAAATTTTTACTAATTGACAGTTCATACATCAAAAAAAGGGAAATCCAAAAAATCCTTTTATGTTTGGTCAGAAAATGGCTCTAACTTTTAACTTTTTTTAATGAAATAATTTGAGAATATCACTTGTTTTTACTACCTGTTTTTACTATTTTTTGTTTTTAAGGGAAGGGAATTGATATGAAGAAATAACAAAAATATAATATTTAATGTTTCTTAAACTTTCAACTTTTTGTTATTATTAAAAGAAATATATTTATTGCGAATTTTTAAAAATAAGCATGTTTAGTGCATAAAAGCTAAAAACTTTGGAAACTTTAACAGGTAAAAAAAAATACATCAAAAAACATATTTCCAAATTTTGAAAATAGTATGCAGAAATATATATATTTATAGGAAAATATGGTTGTTGCTGCCGAGGCTTGCCCCAAAAGGGTTCCATGTGATTTTTTCTCATGGAATATCATTTAAAAACAAAGTATTTTATTATATTTAGCGTATCTTCAAAATGAAAATTTAATTAAAACTTGCAAAAAGTTATGTAAATCATCACAAATAATTAAGAGGAAAGAGTGCAAATTTTGTAGAAAATGGTAGGTGTAATAAGTATACTTACAAATTTTTTTTTTGATTTTAAGTCATGGCTTTATGATATGTAGACCTCAGATTATAAAAATATTTATTAATTATATGAATGCATGTATGAAATGCTGAAAATATTTGGTATATACATATGTTATTAAAATAGTTATTTAACTAGTAAGGAATGATCTTCGACTGGGCCGAAGCTAAAAGTAAAAAAGCTAAAGCAAAAATTTAGAGTAAGATGTAGTGGATTTCTATAGTCAGTGCGACTGGCTGTAAAGTGCATAAATGTTTTAGTTGCTTATGTTATTCATATACACTACAACCTAAAAGCTTATGAGCACACTTTAAAAAACTTATGCAGATATATTTTAAGGTAAAATTTATTTTATTTATTTGTGAATACCATGAGGGGCATTTTCCATTTCCATTAAATTTCCATTACCACTATCCACCTACATAGTGGTATCCACCAAATTAAATTTGCTTTACCATTAAAATGTAATGGTAATGGGAAAAAACTGCATTACCATTAATATGTAATGGTAATGGAAAAAATATCCTATTACCCATTACATATCGAAAATATTGCATATTACATATTAATTGTTGAAAAAATGTGCATTACCACCATTTGAAATTTTAAATTTAACCTTTAACATTTTTCATCACCACTAAAGTTTAATGGTTTTTCTTCCATTACAACTACATATTAATGGTAATGTAATTTTTTCCCATTACCATTACGCATAAATTGGAATGGTATTTTTTCTTCCATTACCATTCTATACTAATGGCAATGGAATTTTTTTCCTTGTTTCCTTGTCCTTGGTACATGTAAATTGAACTTACAATTTAATTTGCATTACCACTAGGTAATGGTATTTTTAATGCACTAATAATTCAATGCATTATTCACATCTATGCTGAATACTTACGACTTAGTTGCTTATTAGTATTCATAAAATATAAATTTAATTCGTTTTTAGTTGCCATTATTTAAGTTGAATACTCATACGAAGTGCCCTAAACTTTTTTACCCTACTGTATGATCAACACGTACCGTTACTTAAAAACAAGTGCTCAAAACATCAAAAAGACAAGTGACAAATACTATCCACCTTACAACAAAATTAGACTGACTATAAGTGATTGTTATCCAAAAAAGGTAACTGTCAGTGAAATAGGTGCAGAAGTAAAATTACAGAAGTTGTTGAACCATACTATCCAACGGATAATTGGTACACTAACGAATGAACATTTAAGTAATTAGAATGGTAAGCAGTACAGTTTGATTGGTAAATGGGGTATGGATGGATCATCGGGCCAACAAACATTTAAACAAAGATGGAATGCAGATACATCTATTGCAAATGAGCCATCTACATCGGCACAAGCAGAACTTTTAAATGCTCGTAAATATGAGGATATTAGTGTGTTAATAATATCATTTGTATATCAGATATCATTGAATGTAAATGAAGACATTATATGGAAAAACCATCGCCCATCTTCAATTCGATCTTGCCGTCCTATAAAATTTGAATTTGTAAAAGAAACTGCTGATAGAACGTTACACAAATATAAATTTTATACAGAAGAAATGAAAAAACTTAACCTTAAAACAATAGTGAAGGAAGATATAGAATTCATTGTACAATTTGAACTCTCTGCAAAATGATCGATGGGAAGGTTTGCAACGTTTTAACTGGGCAACGATCAACATCTTGTAATATATGCAGAGCGAAGCCTACTATAATGAATGGCATCGCAAAAGTAAAATCGTTGGAGGTAATAATTAAAAATTAGAAAAGATTGATTGAAAAGCTTGGACTTTCAACTTTACATTGCTGAATTCGTTTTATGGAATGTATTCTACATATAGCGTACAACATTGAATTTAAAAAGGGTTTTGCATCAGGAGGAATCTATCTATATATATAAAAATGAATGTATATATGCGGGTATGTGGATATGTGTGTATATCACGTAAAGACTCCAAAACCACCGAACCAAACTTTATGAAATTTTTAGGGATACTGAAGCAACATTCTGGAAGTGTTCCTGTGAAGTTTGGTGTTGGTTGGACAAGGGGGCGTGGTACCTCCCATACAACCCAAATTGGCTCTATCGCCCACAAACCAAAAAAAATGCTATATATCAGACGGTTTTAAGCATATAAAACTAAAATTTTCTAATTTTGTTCAGATGGTTACTTCCGGTGACTGGACAAAAAATGGGCGTGGTTACACTATATCTACGCCCACTTATCAGCAACCGTTTTAATTCCTGAGATGTTCAAGTTTTGGTAGTGAATCTTGGTATGCAGGTGCAATGGATACAAGTGGCCATCACTATGTAAATATAAAAGTTGTCACGCCCACTTTTACCGCCCACAAATCAGTAAAAATGCTTTATATCAGACGGCTTTTGCCGTAGAAGATTAAGATTTGATAATTTAGTTTATATGATTACTCTCGGCCAATGTACAAAAAATGGGCATGACCGCACTATATCTACGCCCACTTTATCGAAATCATGCTTATTCCTGAGCTGTACACGATTTGATAGTGAATCTTGGTATGCAAGTTCTATAGGTCCAAGTGGCAATCACTATGTAATTATAAATGTTGTCACGACCACTTTTACTGCCCACATATCAGTAAAAATGCTTTATATCAGACGGCTTTTGCCGTAGAAGATTAAGATTTGATAATTTAGTTCGTATGGTAACTGTCGGCCAATGTACAAAAAATGGGCATGGCCGCACTATTTCTACGCCCACTTTATCGAAATCATGCTTATTCCTGGTTGTACACGTTTTGATAGTGAATCTTGGTATAAAGGTGCTATGGGTCCAAGCGGCAGTCACTATGTAAATATAAACGTTGTCACTCCCACTTTTTCCGCCCACAAATAAGTAAAAATGCTTTATATCAGATGGCTTTTGCCGTAGAAGACTAAGATTTGGTAATTTAGTTCATATGGTCACTGTCGGCAACTGTTAAAAAATGGGCGTGGTCGCAACATATCCACGCCCACTTTTTCGAAATCATGCTTATTCCTGAGTTGTACACGTTTTGATAGTAACACTTGATATGCAGGTGCTCTAAGTGGCAGTCAATATATATAAAATTTGCCACGCCCACTTGTACCGCCCACAAAAAAAAAAAACAAAACGAAATGTTTTACATGTTTTATGCCGACTCCGAACGGCTTATGTTTTCAAGAAGCTTTTCATGGCAGTTTTTTCTCTGAGGCTTGCCATTGTCTGCAGAGAGGTGACGGCCAAACAGAAAAATTAATTCAATTGAAAAACTTTCCGTGTCAGGTGGGATTCGAACCAGGGTTCTCTCGCGTATGGGCCACACACTCTACCCACTACGTCACGGCCGCCACTTGGTTTTTTACCCAGAAATTAATAGAACTTCTATAATTCAGACGATTCTCATCGTTAAATACTAAAATTTGGTAATTAAGTTCATACGCTTACTCTCGATAGCTTTGCAAAACATGTGCATGGTAGCACTATATCAGTGCCAACTCTTCAGAAATAATTTTATTTATTTACTTATTTATTAATGTACTATAGTTAATTACAATTTAAAAATTATAACTAAGTAGACACTAGCTGCCAGGGCTATCGGTTAGAAATAATTTTAATTCCTGAGATGTGAACGTTTTGATAGTCAAACTTGGTGTGTAGGTGCTATGGGTCAAAGTGGCGGTCACTTTATATATAAATGCTACCACGCCTACTTTTAACGCTCACAAATCCATATCAGACTGTTTTTACAGTAAAAGACTAAAACTTGGTAGATTAGTTCATATGGTTCATACTGCCAGAACCCTTAAAAATATGGGCGTGTCGCACTTTATCTACGCCGACTTTTCAGAAATCATTGTAATTTCTGAGCTGTACGCGTTTTGATAGTGAAACTTGGGATGTAGATGCAATGGGACCAAGTGGCGGTCACTATATATATAAATGTTGCTATGCCTACTTTTTCTGCTCATCTATCTATCTGTAAAAAATGTATGTATGTATACTAAGGCTCCTCATAGAAAAAAGGTGTTCGGGTCGGTTCCTCAAAATAATGCTTTGTGTTCTGAGGGTTCTCCAAATATTTCGACTGTAGCGATAACCATCCGTGTGCTGGAAGGGTTTGAAATAAAAAACAAAAACGAAATGGCCATTTCAGCCCTTGAATTGAATATTAGTGAAAATAATATGAAGAAAGTTAAAACAATCCATAAAAATCCGCATTATCTTTGGTCCAACCGACAAAATTTAAGATTTTTTGATGCAAAATTTTTTTCATTACTCTTATTTCTGACCGTTTGTTTTTTTCTAACTACCATACCAGCCAATATTTTTAGTCGAAATATTTTGGGGACCATCATAACATAAGCCATGGATTATTTTGAAGAACGAGACTGAACAATTTTTTTTCCTAAAGAGCGTGAGGCGACTTAATGTATATACGTATGTGGGTATATGTGTATATCACGTAAAGACTTCGAAACCGCTAAGCCAATTTTTATACCAAAGCCTTGAGAGGGTTCATGTGAAGTCTGGTGCCGATCGTAAAAGGCACCTTAAATACACCTTAAATTTTCGATTTCAAACAGTTTTGGAATTATAGGTGGTACAGCCTTGGAATTCAGTATTCGACCTCAATTTACACATGCCGTTCCACAGGTAACATTTTATGGGTGTTGGACGAGGGGCGTGGTACTTTTTCCGCACCAAAAATTTTCGTTATAGCTTTCGAAATAAGGCACACATCAATGAAACTCGATAAGAACTTACTATAAAAGCATGGCTTCACTAAAGCTACGCGTTCTTTTAGGGGATAAGCGCTGAGCGCAGCGAAGCGCGCCGGGGATAAGCTAGTGAAATAATAAAACAGAACAAAAGCAGCAAATCCAAAATGAGTTGAGAAATTCACTTTTAATCAGCGTAGACTTTGTTAAGCCTGGTTATGGAACAACAAACGATAGCCCGACGATTTTTTCGGAGCCAGAAACAGTTTCAAGGATATTAGGAGTAAATGAGGACTTAATCAAGAGGTTCGCAAATATTTTGCATGTAATTCTAATTTTTGTGGTTTTAAAAGTTAAATAGAACCTATTGAAAGTTTTTCAATAATTTTACAGGTTATTCCTAGCGGGTTAGGCTTTCATGTGGAAAAATTGGAAATTAACACCCGAGAAACAACTGAATTGTATGCGCATTGTTACAGATGGTACAATATGCTTCTAGGTATAAGGTGTGCAAAGGGTTATTCATGGGAATGAAATTAAAAAGTAGTTAGGCATTTCAGTCGGACTCTTGCTTGAAGAAGCTCAATAGGCACCAAACAAAATATTTAACGCACGCCTACACAATAGCAAATGCTGTTCAAGAACTGCTAATAATGATATTTTCCACCATCTTTTATTATCTTCCGAACTTTTTGTCAGCTAGTTGCTACTAAAGAAAGAAAAAAAAAATAAAAAAAAACTGTCAGTTGAAGCTCAAGACAAAGAGTTTGCATGACTATCAGATATATTTTTCTGCATTTTTCGATGATCAGTTCCTAGTTGAGAACTGCGGAAAAATGTTAGAACTAAACAGAACTAAAAAGCTAAGACATGAATCAAGTCTCAGTCTGTCTGTCTGTCTGTCTCTGTCGCTCTCACTTCTGCGCGCTTTAGCGCATGCGCTTCTTGATTAAGTAAAAAACAACATTTTTTAAATATTATTTATTCTTATTATATTTTATTGTATACAATTTTTTTTATACCGATGGCCAAGCCTTTTCTTCCAAAATGACAAACAGTACACCAAACAAAATCCCGAATTTTCTTTATACTTAATTACTTTTTCTTCTCATTTCAAAAATATTTAGTACTGATTATGTTTTATATTTAAAAATAAAATTGCTGATTATTTTAATTGTTAATTGCTAAGTATTTTGCTTTTATATATCCAGTTGTTGTTAATAACATCAATTAAATTTTTATGTAAAACTTTGAAGTTAACTGTAAAAGTTAAAAAGTGGTGTGAGCACAACATTTTCAATTTTGAAGCAAATCTGAATTTCAGTAACATTCATTATAAACATTATTACAAAAATTACAAAATTATATATCTAAGATATGCATAACACATATATGTATATATATATGTAATAATACGCGCTTTTAAATTGGGTTCATGACAACTTTTTAGAAAATGCTTTTGTTAATTGAAAAATGTTGATGACAAATTTCGAAGAACTCGTCGGAAGGATTTTTTAAGACAAGTCTTTTGTCACTATAGTTTTTGATGTCAATAAAACTTTTTGAATCGAAAGAAAACTTCTCCAACTTTACAAGATTTTCTTGGCAACTTTCCCATTTTATTTTGTTAGCAAATCTTGCCTTCAAGCCGTACCCAACAAAATGTCGACCAACAGTAGTTTCTAAAGGGCTTAAGGGAGTTATATGCTGGGGAGATCCGTCTAATTTTTATGCTGTTTCTGGAGTCATATGCTGAGGAAATTCCTCTAATTGTTCTTCTATGATTTCCTCGTGTGAACTTTCATGTGAAAACTCTGGTACATCTGAAATTGAATCTTCATCGAACGGTTTGAAATTCCATTCCAACGTTAAGTCATTATCCTCTTCACAATTCTTATTACGACTACGAAAATTATTTGTGAAGATCTTCATGGACAATATTCTTCCGGAGAGATACTGAAATTCTCCCACGGACGGATCGGTGTTGTTACCTAGCTGTGACCTAAGAACACAAAAGTAATTTTTAAGGGAATCTTGGTTTATCCTACCTATTATAACGAATTTCACTTCAGGATCCTGGAACAGATCATTAAACAAGGATATCGTTGATTTCAAAGTGAAAATGAATCCTCTGAAACAGCGGTTATTTCTTGGAACTTCAAGAGTTTCCGAAAGTAGTTGTCAACGAAATGTGTATATATATTTATATTAATATATATAATATATATAATATATATATATATATATATATAATATATATTTATGTATATACATATATATGTTGTTACTATTATTATTTCATTTATAATTATCATAAATATGTTTAATGTTATACAAACTTAGCCTTTACTTTTTTACTTAATTGCAAAAATCAATTGCATATAACTTTTGAAAATTTCCTTCCTAGGCAATAATCGTTTAGTTATTTTATAGAAAAAAAATTTAAATAAATGTTACTGAAATTCTTCAAAATTAAAAAGTTTGTGCTCACAACACTTTTTAACTTTTACAGTTAACTTCAAAGTTTTACATAAAAATTTAATTGATGTTATTAACAACAACTGTATATATAAAATAGCAAATCTATGGCCATTAGTTGACACCTCGTAACTAAAAATTCATTAATTTTACAGGAGAAGCAAAATACTTAACAACAATTAACAATTAAAATCAATCAGCAATTTTATTTTTAAAAATAAAACAACATCAGTTCTAAATATTTTGGAAATGAGAAGAAAAAGTCATTAAGTATAAAGGAAATTCGGGATTTTTTTGGTGTACTGTTTGTCATTTTGGAAGAAAAAACTTGGTTAAAATTTTTATAAAAATATTCAAAATATCAATTTCAAAAAATCGTTAGTTACGAGGTGTCAACGTATGGTCATCGATATAAAAAAAATTGTATACAATAAAATATAATAAGAATAAATAATATTTATAAAATTTTGTTTTTTACTTAATCAAGGAGAAAGGGTTTTTAAATGTTGTAATTGGATTAATTTCAGCTAATTTTTATTTTTAAAAATCTTAAAATCATCTTTTTACAAGTAAGCAAAAAAAGAAGAACAATTTTAATAAACAATCCGGCCATAGAGCACTCTATAGTACACATACACTTGTTCGCATTGCTTAAAATTGCAAGTGTAGTTATATCAAGAATGTGGGTACATAAATGTATATAAATAATTTTTATGTTGATTAAAAATTGGCTTTACTGAAATGAAGAGTAATAAAAATATTGCATATAAACATTGAGAGTAATATCAGTTTATGTGTTGAATAACTCGTAAATTGATAATATCTATTTAAAAATTCTTTAGCGCAAAAATGCCAACTGTAGAGCTTACAAAAAGAATAACTTCAAAACGCCAAAAATTTCTAGCTAACTATAACAACAAATGTAAACAGTCTTAACAGCTGACTACAATAACAACAACACATTCATTCACATGCATGCTTGCTAGCGGGAAGAAGGGAAAGGGGTAAGATCATATCGACAGCAGAAAACAAAAAGAATATTGCTTGCTTTGTTTTTTGATTGCCTGGTAGCAAGATCAGAAATACAAGCACTTTGTTTGGTTGTTTTTTGTCATTTGTCTAGCGAAAAATGAAAAATCCTTGCAAAATAGCTTGCAAATTTATTTCATTTCAGCTTACAGACATACATTGAAATCAGAGTATCAGCTTACACACATACATTCAAATTTGTATCGACCTAAAAAACACTTCCACATGCGCTACTGCTTACACACATTCATTCACAAATCAGTATTGAAAAAAAAAACACTTGCGAATGCGCTAAAGCGCGCACATGCGAGAACGACAGAGACAGACAGGGTTCACGATGCGCTTGTTGGGCAGAGGGCAGAAGAGAAAAGGGGTACGATCATATCGAAAACAAAAAGAATGTTTCTTGCTTCTGTTTTCTGGTCGCCTGGTAGCAAGCCAAGGAATACAAGAAGAGAGACTTGATTCATGTCTTAGCTTTTTAGTTCTGTTTAGTTCTAACATTTTTACGCAGTTCTCAACTAGGAACTAATCTTCGAAAAATGCACAAAAAATATATCTGATAGTCATGCAAACTCTTATTTATAATATACATACTCTCATTGCTCAAGAGCTCATACAAAACGAGCTTTATGACCAATAACAAATATTTTTAGAATTATAAACTAACTTTTCATAAACCAATTTAAACATGTATAACAAGTGCTTAATAAGTGTTTTAATAAAATAAATAAAATAGTATGAGAAGTGGACGTGTATGTCAACAAATTTTAGTCAAATTTGGAAGTAAATCTTTTTTCCAATATATTAGGTATATGAGCATATTTTCTAAAGGCTAACTTAAAAATTACAGCTTTTGTTAAAAAAATTGTATGGAAGGTGGGAGTGCCTGTGGGCGGATTTGAGCTAAACTCATGTATATTTAATATTTAACTGTACAAATCTCTCATACCAAATATCAAACCTGAGTTTATTTTTACTATTTTTTACAAAAAATTCGTATGGAAGGTGGGCGTGTCTGTGAGAAAATTTGATCCGAACTTAAGTAGATTTAATGTTTAATTCTATTAAGCTCTCATTGCAAATTTCAAACCTCTTAGTTTATTTTTACTAATTTATACAAAAAAATTCGTCTTCGGAAGGTGGGCGTGTCTGTGGGTGGATTTCATCCAAACTTATATATATATATAAAATTTAACTGTACTAAGCTCATTTTTCTCCTTTTTTTATCACAGCTTTCGATTTCATCACTGCTTTTAGTTGGTGCTCTATTAAAATAAACAATTGCTAATTTTTTTCTCATTGCACTTCAAAACTTTGAGACATAGCCGGCATTTAACTTCTTTGGCATTTTCTTTGGAGAAATTCCTCCAAACTTCGCTTCGCAATGGAGACATTGTTGAAATCAGGTGTTTTTAATTTTATTTTGTTTAACTTGTTTTTGTTTCTTTAAAGAAGCGCGTTTTTTCTTATGCTAGACAACAATGGTGAAATTGCATCATTTTCTGTGATGGATTCCTTTAGATTATTTTTAATTTTTTTTCGATTAGTCTATTTTCGATTAATTGAAAGGAAAAATACTATACATATGAGTCGTAAACCGAAAGTTAATAACCGATTAATACAACTTTTTCAGTAAACCGTGCCATCACTAGTATAGGGAGGCTTGTCGCAAGCAGCCACCCCCTTGGGAGGTAGATGTGAAAAATTGAAGAATGAGGCTGTTTTTCTTTTTACTCTATAGCTTGCACATATCTTTATCGATTTTTAAATTGATTAACATTTTGAAAATAAAATAAATGGCCTTTAAGTTATAATTAAAAACATGAAGTTACAACAAGAAACTTATGAGCATCTTAAGTCTAGAAATATGGATTTTCTGTAAATTCAACGTTGAACCAAAGTTACTTTAACAACATTTTTATATCTTGCATTGTTGTTCAGGAAAAGCTTTTTCAGAAATTAATTTTTTCTTGAATTTTTACTTAAATCTTAAAACGCTCGAAATGAGACTTTTTTCCTCATCGGACATTTTATCGGA
Source organism: Coremacera marginata (assembly GCA_914767935.1). Taxonomy (NCBI): domain Eukaryota; kingdom Metazoa; phylum Arthropoda; class Insecta; order Diptera; family Sciomyzidae; genus Coremacera; species Coremacera marginata. Next base: position 116,464,231 of record OU612045.1, read on the forward strand.
CTTAAAACGCTTTTAATGTGACTTTTTTCCTCTATCGGACTAAAATCTTGTAACATGTCGCAAAATTCCGTTTGAGTATAAAAATTTTCTTTAAAGGACAAAACTGCAAAAGGATATAAAAACATTACTTTTTAAACGTATAAGCTGAAAATAAATGTGCACGCACATTGCAGTCCATAGGGGAAAAAGGGGCACTCACCCCTTCCCCATGGACTTCGGAAAAAGAAGAAATTCCTATTTTATTGTCAAAAAAACTAAAAATACTAATAATACTTATACCTTTTCCCTCTCTCCTCCCCTGCTTTGCATTTTTGATGCACTCCCATGTGCAGGCACATTGTAAATAATATTATTCTTCAAAAAAGCGCTAATATATAATAAAAAGTTCAAAGGCAAAAAATGAGTCAAAGGAAACTAGATTTAAAGTTAAAACAAATAAAAGTCGCGGTAACTGAGTGTAAGTATTTTTTTTAACCGTTTGCGTTTTTTTTTTGTTAGATACGAATGCCAAAAGACTGAGGTTAATATCCATAAAAAATGATATATATATAACACAGGGTGACAAAATTAAGATTTTTTTCTGTGGAATAACTTTTTGGAATCAATTAAGATACATGGGATAATGACATTCTAATCCTATAATTCACATTGTTTGAATTAAAACTGGCTCTAGAGATAAACCGTTATTTTAAAAATGAAGGAGATTTCAGCACCTATTTTAGAATAACTTACGAACAAATTATCGGATTGAGGTACATTTATAATTCAAAAATCCGCAACTAAATCGCCTATGTTTTTTAATTACATTGTTTTTTAATTTGCTCAATTATTTCGGAAATATTCAGAAAGTTCTTACAAAAAATCAGAAACTTCTAAATTGTTCCTTTTTGATATTTAGTTATAAACACAGATATTTACAAAAAACAAGCCATATTTCTTAAAAATCTATTGAAAATTTTTGGTTTTATTCACAATTTAGTGATGGTATCTCATTTTGATAAAAATTTCTAAATAAATAAAAAAATCAATAACACAAAGAACAATAAAATAACATGACTATAAAAAAAACGAGTTAAGAAAATCAAAGGCGAAAAATAGGCCTTCCAGTATACCAGCCAAACGACTGGACGCTTTTTATAGACAGCTCAAAAAATGTGTGCTACTACATAATGGAAATAAATTCGTTTTGATTCCTCAAACTAAGGTTACTCAACTAAACTTAGGGAGGATATGAAAACGTCAAGCTCGGCGTAGAGAAAATTTCATATGATCAACATCAGTGGTCCGTCTGTGTAGATTTAAAGATGGTACATTTTTTATCGGGTCAGCCAAGTGGATACACTAAAATTGCATTATTTGCACAGTCATTTGGATAAATTTCGTGACAACCTTGGCAATAATAGCGAAGAACAAGAGGAACGATTCCACCAGGACATCATTTAAGAAAATCGTTTTGTATGGGATTTTGTTTGTTGTTTTTTGTTGGGACAGTCTCTTGGTAAGTTCCAGCAGTAGTCTTCTATCCTATGGCTATCCCACCCACGGTTGCCACCTCAAATTCCCACAAAAAAACTTTTTTCCCACAATAGCAAAAATTAATAACCACGAAAATTCCCACGTTACAAAATTGACAAAAAAATCTCATCTCAATTAAAAAAAATCCACAAAATATCCCACGCACTTTTAAAATAACCACGAAAATCCCACGCAAATAAAAAAACCACGAAAAATCCCATTCGTATATAAATTAACCACAAAAAAAATCCCTCTATTAAAAATTAATACAGTAAATACCAAGGACATAAAAAAAAGACACAAAAAAGAATTTTTTGTTTGATATATTTGGTGATAAATTTGTTGTTCCTGTTCATTTTTATGTTGGTTATAAATAGTAAATTTTTCAGAAAAGTATGAATTTCGGCTGTTCATAAAGTACGAAACACGTTTAAAGGGAAGGGGTTGATTATTCGTGAGGAAGTGTGACATGGGGGAGGTGGGAAGGGGCAGTCGGTCGTGCTTTATGTCAAAACGAAATTTTTTAATTCCGTTTTAAAAATTTTAAATTTTATAACGAAAGTGTAATATAGCTGGGAGGGGGAAGGGGTCTGAAATTGTCCCAAAACATGCTACTTTATTTATGAACAGCCCCTAATAAGACGATATATGATATTTAAAAATAAAAGACAAGATCAGATAAATTAAAAACGACAAGACCTCCATAGCAAACCGCACTGTTAGACGTAATTATACGTAAAAAAAAAAACAAAAAAATATAATACAATATCTAATATTGTATAAAATTCTACGTCTACACTTACAATAATTTTGAAGCTGTGTGTTTTGTCTCTTAGACATTTTGCACTTGTTTAGTATATGTTTATACTTTTTCACTATAAAATCAATATTTAATTTGTAACGTCATGCACGATAGCAAACAATTATAATCAACAAAAACGAAAGCAGCTGATATGCATTTACATGTTAATTTTAAATACACACATACACATTAATAACAACAACAAAACGATCACCCGCCAGTATCGAAAGTAATCAATTGCTCTTTTCTCGTTAGCTACTTCACTAGATCTATACGAACTAGCTCCTTTTTTGACCCAGGGTAATGGGCCAAGGTAAAAATCAACTTCAAGTTTTTATTGCTTACTGTTTATGCTTCTGACGTCTTGATTTTGTATCGATGACTTATATATTTCGAAGTAATATTTTCGAGAAACATAATATATAAGGTGTTATTTCGTTAAAGAATATGAAGAAAAATACTGTGGTAAAAAAGTATAAATTTATTAACTGAAGATTGCTCTCACAATGCCTACGGTTTTTTGTATTTTTATCTCTCTGACTAGTGAATAAGTTGGCCATGTAGCACTAGGGAAGTGACTAGTAAAATAGAAGTGTAAAAGATAGCAATTGACCCCTGCCTATGGCATGTTTACGTCAAATTCGCCAGTTGAATGAAAAGAAAGTAGATTGAAGTGGAACTAATACTGGTTACCTTAGAGCTAGTATCAGTATTTTTGGACTAGTGCCAATTACTGAGATTTTCGTCAAGCGATTCTATTAAATTGGACCCATACACAGGCGTACCGTGTTTTGTTTTTGCAACACACTACGAAAAAATTTTTCAAAAATTTATGGAATTTCTCATAAAATGTCCACAAAAAATTAATTTTAACAGCCCAAAAACCAAAACGATAAGTTTGTACGTGAACAACGCTATCTATTGCTTTACTTGTTACACAAGTTATTGGTTTGTCTGCACGAAATCAAAAATTTTTGATTTTGTCTTCACAAACTGACGAACCTTCAAATTGGTCCACTAACACCGCTACAAAAATTCATGCAAACCAACCAAGTTCGCAAACATGTCCGCCTGTATGCCTACAAGAAACAACACGATGGTGCGTTCGTAATTTCGGCATGAACTAAAGCACCAAGCATAAGAACGTCAGCAGCAACTTCAGCTTAAATGCATAATTTTTTCACACATAAATGTGAATTTTTTCTTTGATTTTCAAAACAAAGCCAAAAAATCCCATAAAAAAAGAAAAATCCCACATGAACTAAAAAACACCACACTCGATTAAAAAAAACCATGGGAATTCCCATTTCCTATGACAAATAAAAATAACCTTGAATGGGATTTTTCCCACAAAGGTGGCAACCGTGATCCCACCGGCCTTGATATCTTCCTCCATAATCTTGATATCCTGGTTGAAGAAAAACAATAAGTTTATGAAGCAAAGTTTTTTTCGCCTCGTTTTGTGATTTTCTTGAGGTAAATCTCAAAAACAACACTTTTTTTCGACATAATTTTCTTTTAATGAAGAAGTGTTTATATGTATTTAAAAGTAAAGCCATTATTGTAAAGAACAAGGCAACCGATTCCACCAGGACATCAAGATTATGAAGGAAATTTATCAAGGCCGATGATAGACCACTGCTGTAACTAAAAACTATCGTAACAAAAAATACAAAATAAAATCTCATACAAAACGATCTTCTTAACTTGTGTTTTTATAATGAAGAGCTTATTGATAGTGGATTGATTATTGATAGTAATTGATATTGAAAGGGATTATTAAAAGGTATTGATAGTGGCTTATGATAAGCCACAAAATAAAAATTTTGAAATAATCGCATTTGAATCTTTTAAAAAATGTATAAAATAGACGTTCCATGTTATAGTACTTTTAATACTTGCCGTGATTGCTTATGTTACATGGCTAAAAATTACGCAAGAAAGCATAGTGGAATCCGATCATTTTAAAAAAGTCTTTGGCTTATCATGTTCTTGCATAAGATTTATTTTCAAAATATTTTGTAAACATAAACGGAACAATATATACTAATTTTTATAACTCATTCAACAATTTCTGCAGTTTCCTTTCTTTGATTGTAGATTTTACATGTTAAGACCTGTTTCTTTTTAAATAAGATAAACAATCAAAAAATACCTGACTGGTTACTGGTAGCACTTCAGAATTTTCGTTATGCAATTCATTGTTGCATTCTCCTAAACCGTTCTCCTATAATTCAAATGCCTAAAGCGAAGAAATTTGAATTTGGCCGTTTTTTTTTGCAATAATATAATAAGACACTATATGAAAATAAATATACCTCACTGGTTTCTGAAATTCCTTCATCATCCGATGGTATTACCTGATAGACACTGATCAAGAATTGACGTGAACTCTTTGCTTTTCCCTTTTAAATCTACCCTCTCTCACGTTGTTGTCCGCGACTCTCATTCATAAATGCAAGACTTGCAAGACTATAAACGCAAGACAGTTTTCAAACGAATCTTAATTATTGGTGGTAAATATTTTTGTGTTTATATTTTTGCTCGATTTAAAAGCTAACGTTGGTATGTGGCTTTTATAGAAAAAATTCAAATGTAAAAATTCACTCCAACGGCCAAAAAAATTTCATGGAAAAACGCTAAAGTGTTTTTATCAAGTATTTAGTTATAGATAGTAACAAAATTTAAAGATCGAAATAATCATCTGATTTAGGATTATTCGCGAAGGTGTTGATTTTAGATGCCACCACAGAATTCTACTGAACTGCAATGCCCTGATAAGCTATTTCAAATTTAAAAGTAAAAATTATTTCTGCATAAACATGAAAACCTGAAAACATGAAATTTTAAGACACGTTTTCTTAGAAACAACTTGCCTCGTTGGCTTCTTAAACAACTTCATCAGTAGTTATAGGTTATTTTTGGTTACAAGCTTCCAATCCATTTTCCTAAATGGAAAAACATGATAAGCCACTACAAATTCAAAAGTAAAAATTATTTGCGTAAAAACATGACAAGACACATAAATTAAAATAAATATAGCTCAATGTTTTTTGATATATTTGCACTAGAGGTTAATAGGAAATCTTCGTCTATCATACCGCCGTCATCGCTTTAGCCAATAAAATCTTGAATTTTGATATAACTCGCAGTTAAATTCATCGTTTCTCTTTGAAGGGTAGCTTTTGTATGTCGAGTCTTATTAAGTTTTTGAGTACAAAATTTTATAAAATATTTAATTGTAAAAAGATACTTCTCCTATCTATCTATATATATAAAAATGAATGTATGTATGTGGGTATGTGGATATGTGTATATATCACGTATAGACTCCAAAACCACCAAACCAAACTTTATGAAATTTTTAGGGATACTGAAGCAACATTCTGGAAGTGTTCCTGTGAAGTTTGGTGTTGGTTGGTCAAGGGGGCGGGGTACCTCCCATACAACCCAAATTGGCTTTATCGCCCACAAACCAAAAAAAATGCTATATATCAGACGGTTTCAAGCATATAAAACTAAAATTTTCTAATTTTGTTCAGATGGTTACTTCCGGTGACTGGACAAAAAATGGGCGTGGTCACACTATATCTACGCCCACTTTTCAGCAACCGTTTTAATTCCTGAGATGATCAAGTTTTGGTAGTGAATCTTGGTATGCAGGTGCAATGGATACAAGTGGCCATCACTATGTAAATATAAAAGTTGTCACGCCCACTTTTACCAACCACAAATCAGTAAAAATGCTTTATATCAGACGGCTTTTGCCGTAGAAGATTAAGATTTGATAATTTAGTTTATATGATTACTGTCGGCCAATATACAAAAAATGGGCATGGCCGCACTATATCTACGCCCACTTTATCGAAATCATGCTTATTCCTGAGTTGTACACGTTTTGATAGTGAATCTTGGTATGCAAGTTCTATAGGTCCAAGTGGCAATCACTATGTAATTATAAATGCTGTCACGCCCACTTTAACCGCCCACAAATCAGTAAAAATGCTTCATATCAGACGGCTTTTGCCGTAGAAGACTAAGATTTGGCAATTTAGTTCGTATGGTAACTGTCAGCCAATGTACAAAAAATGGGCATGGCCGCACTATTTCTACACCCACTTTATCGAAATCATGCTAATTCCTGGTTGTACACGTTTTGATAGTGAAACTTGGTATAAAGGTGCTATGGGTCCAAGCGGCAGTCATTATGTAAATATAAACGTTGTCACGCCCACTTTTTCCGCCCATAAATAAATAAAAATGCTTTATATCAGATGGCTTTTGCCGTAGAAGACTAAGATTTGGTAATTTAGTTCATATGGTCACTGTTGGCAACTGTTAAAAAATGGGCGTGGTCGCAACATATCTACGCCCACTTTTTCGAAATCATGCTTATTCCTGAGTTGTACACGTTTTGATAGTAACACTCGATATGCAGGTACTCTAAGTGGCAGTCAAGATATATATAAAATTTGCCACGCCCACTTGTACCACCCACAAAAAAAAAAACAAAACGAAATGTTTTACATGTTTTATGCCGACTCCGAACGGCTTATGTTTTCAAGAAGCTTTTCATGGCAGTTTTTTCTCTGAGGTTTGCCATTGTCTGCAGAGAGGTGACGGCCAAACAGAAAAATTAATTCAATTAAAAAACTTTCCGTGTCAGGTGGGATTCGAACCAGGGTTCTCTCGCGTATAGGCCACACCCTCTACCCACTACGTTACGGCCGCCACTTGGTTTTTTACCCAGAAATTAATAGAACTTCTATAATTCAGACGATTCTCATCGTAAAATACTAAAATTTGGTATTTAAGTTCATACGCTTACTCTCGATAGCTTTGCAAAACATGTGCATGGTAGCACTATATCTGTGCCCACTCTTCAGAAATAATTTTATTTATTTACTTCTTTATTAATGTACTATAGTTAATTAAAATTTAAAAATTATAACTAAGTAAGCACTAGCTGCCAGGGCTATCGGTTAGAAATAATTTTAATTCCTGAGATGTGAACGTTTTGATAGTCAAACTTGGTGTGTAGGTGCTATGGGTCAAAGTGGCGGTCACTTTATATATAAATGTTACCACGCCTACTTTTAACGCTCACAAATCCATATCAGACTGTGTTTACAGTAAAAGATTAAAACTTGGTAGATTAGTTCATATGGTTACTGCCAGAAGCCTTAAAAAAATGGACGTGTCGCACTTTATCTACGCCGAATTTTCAGAAATCATTGTAATTTCTGAGCTGTACGCGTTTTGATAGTGAAACTTGGGATGTAGATGCAATGGGACCAAGTGGCGGTCACTATATATATAAATGTTGCCATGCCTACTTTTGCTGCTCATCTATCTATCTGTAAAAAATGTATGTATGTATACTAAGGCTCCTCATAGAAAAAAGGTGTTTGGGTCGGTTCCTCAAAATAATGCTTTATGTTCTGATGATTCCCCCAATATTTCGACTGTAGCGATAACCATCCGTGTGCTGGAAGGGTTTGAAATAAAAAACATAAACGAAATGGCCATTTCAGCCCTTGAAAATAATTTGACCGAGCTTTTTATGCGTGCGTGTTGTGAAATGTTTGAACACATATGATCGAGAACTGGATCTACAAGTTTAATGCCGACTCCGAACGGCTTATGTTCTCAAGAAGCTTTCCATGACAGTTTTTACTCTCTGAGGTTTGCCATTGTCTGCATAGAGATGACAGCCGAACAGAAAAATTAATTCATTTGAAAAAACTTTGTGTGTCAGGTGGATTTCGAACCTGGGTTCTATGGCATTCAAGCCATGCACCTCAACCAGTATGCCACGGAATGGTTTGAAATAAGCTCTAAAAATCGAGTTTTTTATAAAAATATTTACTGGTGCGGTAGTTAAAAATAACAACGGTGGTTCTTCCAATCTGCACCAATAAAATTTAAATTTTTACAGTCGGACTAGAGATAATGCAGATTTTCATTAATTTTATAACTTTTTTTATTATTTTCACTAAAATTCAAATTAAAATTTTTTTTTGTCTTGCCATGTTACGTTTAGTCAAATAAATTATATACTGATGATAAAATATAGTGTAAAGTGAATAACTAAATTGAATGAAATTACAAAAAAATTTACACATTTTTTACATTGTACAATTTATTTGACTAAAAGTATTATACGAAAAGATTCGTTTGAATTTTAGTGAAAATAATATGAAGAAAGTTAAAACAATCCATAAAAATCCGCATTATCTTTGGTCTAACGGAAAAAATTTAAGATCTTTGATGCAAAATTTTTTCCATTACTTATTTCTTTCTTTCTTTTTACTTATTTCTTTCTTATTTCTGACCGTTTGTTTTTTTCTAACTACCATACCAGCCAATATTTTTAGTCGAAATATTTTGGGGATCATCATACGAGACTGAACCATTATTTTTCCTAAAGAGCGTGAGGCGACTTAATGTATATACGTATGTGGGTATATGTGTATATCACGTAAAGACTTCGAAACCGCTAAGCCAATTTTTATACCAAAGCGTTGAGAGGGTCCCTGTAAAGTCTGGTGCCGATCGTAAAAGGCACCTTAAATACACCTTAAATTTTCGATTTCAAACAGTTTTGAAATTATAGGTGGCACAGCCTCGGAATTCAGTATTCGACCTCAATTTACACATGCCGTTCCACAGGTAACATTTTATGGGTGTTGGACGAGGGGCGTGGTACTTTTTCCGCACCCAAAATTTTCGTTATAGCTTTCGAAATAAGTCACAAATCAATGAAACTCGATAAGAACTTACTATAAAAGCATGGCTTCACTAAAGCTACGCGTTCTTTTAGGATATAAGCGCTGAGTGCAGCGAAGCGCGCCGGGGATAAGCTAGTAATATATACTTATCAACATCTTTTCAATATTTACAATACCGGCTTAATTTTTATATCAACCAATAAAATCTACAATGATAATTAGAAAAAATACATATTATAAAGAACGCAAATATTAACAAGTGTATACCAAAAATTGGAGATGTTGATAGCTACATTCTGTAGTTCCTAGGGAACTAGTGTCAAAAGTAGCTTCATGTAAGTAAATAAGGTTGAAGACATTATTTTGCTTTACGTAACGTAAATACATAAGATCAAAAATTTAAAAAAGACAAAAAAAAAGAAGGATGAGTAAGCTACAAGTTTAGAAATAAAGAAAATGCATCATATTTGCACGTTTAGAAGAATATCTATATCAGAATAGTTAAATTGAAAAAGCCAAGATTTAAGATCATTCAAGATCGTAAAAGCTCAGAAAATGGTAAATAGTGTGCTGGGGAATCAAAGCCAAGTTGCGATTATTGATTCTTAAATTATATTGAGCATTAAATCTATTCAATAGGTTTCCCGATCTAATAAAGAACAATTATAAGACTTTAAAAAGGTAAAGGTGTTTTAAAGGAAGTATCGCGAGTTCCCGAAAAAGTTAAATACTATTATAAATACGACTTTTAACATCTATATATATAAAAATGGATGTATGTATGTGGGTATGTGGATATGTGTGTATATCACGTATAGACTCCAAAACCACCGAACCAAACTTTATGAAATTTGTAGGGGTACTGAAGCAACATTCGGGAAGTGTTTCTGTGAAGATTGGTGTTGATTGGGCAAAGGGGCGTGGTACCTCCCATACAACCCAAATTGGCTCTATCGCCCACAAACCAAAAAAAATGCTATATATCAGACGGTTTTAATCATATAAAACTTAAATTTGGTAATTTTGTTCAGATGGTTACTTTCGGTGACTGTAAAAAATGGGCGAGGTCACACTATATCTACGCCCACTTTTCAGCAGATGTTCAAGTTTTGATAGTGAATCTTGATATGCAGGTGCTATGAATACATGTGGCAGTTACTATGTAAATTAAACGTTGTCACGCCCACTTTTACCGCCCATAAATCAGTAAAAATGCTTTATATCAGACGGCTTTTGCCGCAGAAGACTAAGATTTAGTAATTTAGTTCGTATTGTTACTGTCGGCCAATATACAAAAAATGGGCATGGCCGCACTATATCTACGCCCACTTTATCGAAATCATGCTTATTACTGAGTTGTACACGTTTTCATAGACAATCTTGGTATGCAGGTTCTATGGGTCCAAGTGGCAGTCATTATGTATATATAAATGATGTCACGCCCACTTTCACAGCCCACAAATAATAAAAATTCTTTAAATCAGACGGCTTTTGCCGCAGAAGACTAAGATTTGATAATTTAGTTCGTATGGTTACTGTCGGCCAATATACAAAAAATGGGCATGGCTGCACTATATCTACGCCCACTTTATCGAAATCATGCTTATTCCGGAGTTGTACACGTTTTGATAGTGAACCTTGATATGCAGGTGCTATGAGTCCAAGTGGCAGTCGCTATGTAAATATAAACGTTGTCATGCCCACTTTTACCGCCAACAAATCAGTAAAAATGCTTTTGTCGTAGAAAACTAAGAATTGGTAATTTAGTTCATATGGTCACTGTCGGCAACTGTTAAAAATGGGCGTGGTCACACCATATCTAAGCATACTTCTTCGAAATCACGCTTATTCCTGAGTTGTACATGTTTTAATAGTAACACTTGATATGCAGGTGCTCTAAGTGGCAGTCAATATATATATATAAAATTTGCCACGGCCACTTGTACCACCCACAAAGAAAAAAAAAACACAAAATGAAATGGCCAATTTCAGCCCTTGAAAGGACCGAGCTTCTTATGGTCAATTGTGTTGTACGTGTTGTGAAATGTTTGAACACAAATGGTCGAGAACTGGACCTACAAGTTTTATGCCGACTCCGAATGGCTTACGTTCTCAAGAAGCTTTTCATGGCAGTTTTTATTCTCTGAGGTTTGACATTGTCCGCAGAGAGGTGACGGCCGAACAGAAAAATTAATTCAATTGAAAAACTTTCCGTTTCAGGTGGAATTCGAACCTGGGTTCTATGGCATACAAGCCACGCACCTCAACCAGTATGCCACGCAATATTTTGAAATATGCTCTAAAAATTGAGTTTTTTATAAAAATATTACTGGTGTGGTAGTTAAAAATAACAAACGGTCAGAAATAATACTAATGAAAAAGTTCTTCTGTCCAGTCTGCACCAATAAATGTTCAAATTTTTCAGTCGGACGAGAGATAATGCAGATTTTCATTACTTTTTTAACTTTTTTTAAATTACTTTCACTAAAATTCAAATTCAAATTTTTTTTTTTTATTTTGCCATGCTGATTTTAGTAAAATCAATTATCTATTGATGATAAAATACAGTGTAAAGTGAAGAACTAAATTGAATAAAATTACAAAAAAATTTACACATTTTTTACAATTTATTTGACTTAAAGTAGTATAGAAAAATGTTCGTTTGAATTTTAGTGAAAATACTATGAAAAAAGTTTAAACAATCCATAAAAATGCGCATTATCTTTGGTCCAACGGAAAAAATTTAAGATTTTTTTGATGCCAAAGACTTTTTCATTACTTTTATTTCTGACCATTTGTTTTTTTTTTTAAATACCATACCAGCCAATATTTTTAGTCGAAATATTTTGGGGATCATCATAACATACGCCATGGATTATTTTAAAGAACCGGACTGAACAATTTTTTTTCCTAAAGAGCGTGAGGCGACTTAATTCAAATACGTATGTGGGTATATGTGTTTATCACGTAAAGACTTCGAAACCGCTAAGCCAATTTGTATACCAAAGCCTTGAGAGGGTTCCTGTGAAGTCTGGTGCCGATCGTAAAATGCACCTTAAATACACCTAAAATTTTCGATATCAAACAGTTTTGGAATTATAGGTCGCATAGCCTCGGAATTCAGTATTTGACCTCAATTTACACATGCCGTTCCACAGGTAAAATTTTATGGGTGCTGGACGAGGAGCGTGGTACTTTTCCGCACCCAAAACTTTCGGTATAGCTTTCGAAAGAAGTCACACATCAATGAAGCTCGGTACGAACTTACTATAAAAGCATGGCTTCACTAAAGCTACGCGTTCTTTTAGGTGATAAGCGCTGAGCGCAGCGAAGCGCGCCGGGTGTAAGCTAGTCTATATATAAAAGTGGATGTATGTATGTGGGTATGTTTTTTTTTTTTTTTTTATTTTTTTATTTTATTCGCGAAGGGTGAACCTTCAAAAGGCGCCACCGTGCAGGTGGGAGTGTGCGATTCTTACGCACTAAACCTAACCTCCGCATTGAATCTTCGTCCTTGTATAAGCCCCGTGGGACCGCCGCAAAGCATGACTTCACGGAGCATGGGAACAGCACTAAGCTGGAAACTGTTGGACTTGTGTCCGTATTATAAAAGATTTGGTCATGGGCTTGTATATAAACTCTACCTTATCTATTTCGCAAACGCTCAACTCTTCGCAGTTCGTCGATAATCAGTCGTGCTAGGGTGCTAACCACTGACCAGTTAGCTTCATTTCTCAGCATAAGGGTAACCAAGTTTTGATCAGTTACCTTTCGCCGAGACTGACCGAAGCCTCAAGTTTGGCATTTTGGAACTTGGGGCACTCGAAGCGGACATGGGCCGCGTCTTCTGGTATACTTCCCTCGCAATGGGTACAATAGGGATCTGCTACGTGCTTGTATTTGTGCAGATATGCCCTGAAGCAACCGTGCCCGCTTAAAATCTGCGTAATGTAGAAGTTCATGGAGCCGTGAGTTCTACCAAACCAAGCGGTAATGTTAGGGATGAGCTGATGAGTCCATCGACCCTTAACTGAGCTATCCCAGCGATCCTGCCACTTTAGCAGGCTTCTCTCCCGTGCGAGTCTTTTGCGAAATGTTGGGTTTTCGCTATTGGCTTCGAACAGCGTTTCCTCTACTAGAAGGTCGATAGGTATCGAGCTTGCAAGGACTAATGCTGCATCCTCGGAAACTGTTCTGAAGGCACAGCATACCCTGAGTGCGCCAAGTCTATGCACTGATTCAACACCACGTCGGTATGACTTCGTTCTCATTGCTGTGGCCCACACCGTTGACCCATACATCACGATGGATGGTACTACATTAAGCAGTAGTATCCTGCGCGACTGTTTGGGGCCTCTCGTATTCGGCATCATTCTCGATAAAGACATGCATGCGTTGGATGCTTTTTAATGGGCATACTTGAGATGCTGTTTAAATGTTAATCGGGAGTCAATCATCAGGTCAAGGTATTTAATGCATTCCTTTGATTGCACCAGCATCCCATTAAGATTGATGCTCGCAACTTCCATCTTTTTGCGGCTGCTTATGAGCACCGCTTCGGTTTTATGTTCGGCTAGACAAAGACATACTGACATAAGCCAGTTATATATAATGCCGATCGCCACACTACTGAGTGCCTCGACTTCTTCAAGATGTTTTGCAGTGGCCACAACCGCTAGGTCGTCCGCAAAGCCGACGATCTTAACGCCTGTGGGAACTGCGAGTCTAAGGACGTCGTCATACATAACGTTCCACAGCAGGGGCCCTAGGACTGACCCCTGTGGGACACCACCGGAGACGTTATACACCATTATCCCCTCGTCTGTTGCATAGCGTAGTATTCTACCATCGAAGTAGTTCGATAATATCTTAGAGAGGTAGCGCGGAATTTCAAATTTTGCGAGCGCTTTCATTATCGTATCCCAGTTTGCGGAATTAAAGGCATTTCGCACATCCAGCGTTGCCACCAGGCAATACTGCTTTGCCCCCTTCTTCCAGCTAGTGCCTTCAATAGCTTTACTTGCTATGCTTGTAACCAGTTTTATGGCATCGGACGTAGAGTGACTCTTTCGGAAACCAAACTGTTGGCTCGAGAGTCCTCCTCTGGATTGTATTGCTTCTTCGAGGCGGTTGTACAGCAATTTCTCGAAGATCTTGCCTATCGTGTCGAGCAAGCATATAGGTCGGTAGGCTGAGGGATCCTCCAGAGAGCCGCTACCTTTTGGTATTAGCACAAGCCTTTGCGTCTTCCATTGTGCGGGGAATATGCCCTCTGTTAGACAAGCGTTATACAGCTGTACGAAGGCTTGAGTTTGGGCTGCAATGGCCATTTTTAGCGCGCGGTTCGGGATTTTATCTGGCCCTGGGGCCTTCTCGCTATGAACAGCATTGGAGATTTTCATTACCTCTTCTGCGGTTACCATGGAAATGGCTTGCACGTCGCCAAGATTAATGACGGGCTGCATCGGTGGTTGCTGAGGGAAGAGCACACTTACAATGCGGCTAAGTATGTGAGGGCACGTGGGTGGTGCTCGTCCGAATGACTTAATCTTTTTCATTACCAGTCTATAGGCGGTACCCCATGGGGTTACGTCCGCTTCGTCGCATAACTGCAAGAAGCACTCGCACTTCCTCGAACGAATCTTGTGTTTGAGCAGCTTCCTGCGCTCTCTATAGACCTCGCGCAGTTCTTCGAACCTGTCGGTCCCTCAGGCGCGGTAGTAACTTCTTCTGGCTTGGTGGCATTGGCTGCGTGCTGCGGCGATTTCGGCGGTCCACCAGTACACAGGCTCGTGGTGGTGCTTACTTGGTCTTCGCAACATCATCGCTGCGTCGCAAGATCTTTTCAGCTGCTCTGTTGCTTGCGTAGCCATATTCTGTGCTGAACCAGTGAGGTGTATGTCAGCCATCATTGCTGTGAGGAAACCTTCATCAAGCGTTTCGACCTTGTATGATGGCTCGCTATGGGGGCCTCTGCTCCGTCGGTTGGTTTGCCTTTCCAACGTGTACACGATTGCTTGGTGATCGCTGTGCGTGTAGACGTCGCTTACTTGCCACTGTACTTTCGTGCTCAGGTCACAACTGGCAAATGTCAGGTCGATTACTGAGCTGCCATTCGTGTTGGAGAATGTACACTGCGTTCCCGTGTTTAAAAGCACAACCTCTATCGAAGCAAAAGCCTCCAGAATAATGAGACCTCTTTGATTCGTTCTCTGGCTTCCCCAGTCTACGGCCCACGCGTTGAAGTCACCAGCAATAACAACTGGACTGATTCCTCTAACATCGTCAACTATTGCGTCGACAGTAACAGCAAACTCTTCTATGGATAGACTTGGTGCAAGGTAGCAGCTTACAATATGTGTGCCCATAACTTCTACACGAACAAAACCGTTTGCACGTGTATGCTGCCTCATTAGGGAAGGATGTCTTCCGCAGGACTATATGGCGGCTCTTCCAGAAATGTATGATGCCCAGACTCCTGGTGCTTTCGCGTTATAAGGCTTACTCAAGATAGCTACATCAGTGCTTAGATCTCGAACGGTTTGCGCTAAAAGATCTTGCGCTGCGCGACAGTTGCTGAGATTCAACTGTAAGAACCTCATCATTTCATAGGCTTGCTAGCTCCTAAAAAAGGACGAACATTTTTAGCTTCCGGCACGGTGATTTGTTTCCGAGCATTTTCTTTCTAAGCACAAGAAACAGCTTGCTTCTGCAGAACACTCTTTTGCTTTGTGGCCCTCTTTGCCGCATTTCATACAGCACTTACTTCGGTCTGTGCTGTTGCAAGATTTCGCCGTGTGTCCAAAGTCGAGACACTTAAAGCATCTGGTTGGTGTAACTTTTTCGCGGACTCTGCAAATGACCCAGCCAACTCTGAGCTTGCCAGTCTCTATCAGCTTCCTCGCCTGCAGTGCTGGAAGGCTTATGACCGCTGTTTGCGTACCTGCATAGGCTTTACGGAGTGATTTCACTCTTGCCACCTTTAAGTCGCCGAGCTGCTTTTGGACTGCGCTGCAGACATCTTCCGGTATAGTAACCTTGTCAAGATCCTTGATCTCGACCTGTTTCTTCCGTGAGAGTCCTCGTTTCGGCTTGGCCATTGAAAACCCTATCAAATTCTTTCTTCAGATCCTGGGTTGACTGGGTGGTTGCGCGCTTAAGCTGGATAAGTACTTCACCTTTTTCAGTGCGCCTTACTCGCTTCTAGAGACCTTTGTCCAAGGCTCAACCATTCGCTTTGCCGGAGTCGCTATAGGATGGCTTTAGAGCAGTCTCTTGGACAGCAAGCTGCTGCAGTCGAGTCTTTTTTGGCGGAGGTTTCCGCGAGTCACTGCTGCGTTCACTTGCTCTTTCTGGAGTAGCCTTGGAGCCATGCGCAAAAATTGGGTCCGTCTGAGAGTCCTTATGGACCTGTGAAGCACTCGCGTTGACCTTTTTCTTGTTCGCGTTATCGGCGAACAGCTCAATTGAGAGGTCTTCACAGGCCAGATTTGCCAGTCTTATAAGCTTCTGGATCTCATTGTGGACGTTCGATTTGGTTTTGACGAACTCTGCCAGACCTTGTCTTCACTTTGACCAGCTTTTTAATGACAGGGTCATCTACAGTGACGCTTGCTGCTGCTTCAGGGGTTGCCTTGATGACAGACTCTCTATGCTGCAGCTTTGATCCTTCGGGTGTGCCTTTAGTTGGCGATCGCTGAACCTTTGAGCTCATTTTAAATGGGTTCTCGGTTGTAGTGTTGCTGCTCGTAGCTTTGACTGGTACAGCAGCCGAGTGCGCCACCGCTGCAGCAGTTTTTGGGGCAGAAATGTTGTTTGAGGCCTCCAGAATCCTTGCCTCGACCGTGGGATTGCCCACGGGTGGATTTCCACTACTGTGGTTTCCACCTGGAGTAGTTGAGTTATTAGACGACATTCCTGGTAAATGGTTTATTTTCGGGGTGACCTACCCTTATCCGTTTATACCTACAGACGGTGTGTGAATACTGCCGACCGCTACGGTACAGACGCAGACCAGTGAGCCGCCCACTATGGGTCAAACGCTTCTGGGTTTTTTTTTTTTTTTTTTTTTTTTTTTTTGTGGGTATGTGGTTATGTGCATATGTGGGTATGTGTGTATATCACGTACAGACTCCAAAACCGCCGAACCAATCTTTATGAAATTCTTAGAGATACTGAAACAACATTCTGAGAGTGTTCCTGTGAAGTTTGGTGTTGATTGGACAATGAGGCGTTGTAGTTCCCATACAACCCATATTGGCTCTATCGCCCACAAACAGAAAAAACTGCTATATATCAGACGGTTTTATTCGTATACAACTAAAATTTAGTAATTTTGTTCAGAAGGTCACTTTCGGTGACTGTACAAAAAATGGTCACACTATATCTACGCCCACTTTTCAGAAATCATTGTAATTCCTGAGATGTTCAAGTTTTGACAGTGAGTCTTGGTATGCGGGTGCTATGGATCTAAATGACAGTCACTATGTATATATAAATGTTGTCACGCCCACTTTTACCGCCCACAAATCAGTAAAAATGCTTTATATCAGACGCCTTTTGTCGTAGAAGACTAAGATTTGGTAATTTAGTTTATATGTTTACTGTCGGCCAATGTACAAAAACTGGGCATGGCCGCACTAATCTACGCCCACTTTATCGAAATCATGCTTTTTCCTGAGTTGTACACGTTTTGATAGTGAATGGTGGTATGCCGGTGCTATGGGTCCAAGTGGCAGTCAGTATGTATATATAAATGCTATCACGCCCAATTTTACCGCCCACAAATCAGTAAAAATGCATTATATCAGACGGCTTTTGCCGTAGAAAACTAAGATTTGGTCATTTAGTTTATATGATTACTGTCGGCCAATGTACACAAGATGGGCATGCCCGCACTATATCTACGCCCACTTTATCGAAATTATTCTTATTCCTGAATTGTACACGTTTTGATACTGAATCTTGGTATGCAGGTGCTATGGGTCCAAGTAGCAGTCACTATGCATATATAAATTTTGGCACGCCCACTTTTACACCCACAAATCAGTAAAAATTCTTTATATCAGACTGCTTTTACCGTAGAAGACTAAGATTTGGTAATTTAGTTCATATGGTCACTGTCGGCAACTGTTAAAAATATGGGCATGGTCGCACCATAGCTACGCCCACATTTTCGAAATCATGGTAATTCCTGAGTTGTACACGTTTTGACAGTAACACTTGATATGCAGGTGCTCTAAGTAGCAGTCAATATCTTCTATATATATATAAAATTGTAAAAAAAAAATCTGTACATTAAATATTTTTTTGAAATTCTTTATGCGATGGATGTTTTGAATGACGCTGAGTCCAATCACGTTTTTAAAATTTTTGTCTGTCTGTCTGTCTGTTAAAGCATCACGCGAAAACCAGTGGATGGATTTTAATGAAATTTGATATCTAGGTTCCTTATATCCCCGGTCAACATATATGCTACTTTTTATTCAGGAAAAAAGGTTGGACCCGGTAGGGGGCGCTGCGATCGGGTTCCAGTCATTCTTTTTTTTAGCTTATCTCAGAAACCGTTCATCCGATTTGCATGAAAATTTGTATGTAGAGGTTTTCGGACACGCTAAGTTTTTTTGACTTATACAAATATTTTGAAAAACCTCGAAAAACTCCTAAGCCGTGCATCCGATTTACATGATAATTGGTATGTAGAGGTTTTCGGATACGGTGAGTTTTCATGACTTATCTACTCTGTTCTTTCTTGAACACCAGAGGGCGCTGTAGTACAAATATTTTCAAAAAAATCGTCGAAAAACTCCTAAGCCGTTTATCCGATTTGCATGAAAGGTCGTATATAGAGGTTTTCGGAAACGGTGAGTTTTTATGGCTTATAAACTAAGTTCTATCTTGAACACCAGAGGGCGCTGTAGTACAAATATTTTAAAAAACTTCGGAAAAGTCCAAAACCGTTCATCCGATTTGCATGAAAATTTGTATGTAGAGGTTCTTTGCCACGCTGAGTTTTTTGACTCATATACTCTGTTCTATTTCGAACACCAGAAGGTGCTGTAGTACAAATATTTTGGAAAACCTCGATAAACTCCTAAACCGTGCTTCCGAATTGCATGAAAATTGGAAAATAGGGGTTTTTTGATACGGTGAGTGGTTTGGACTTATCTTATCTTGATAACTTGTCTTATCTTGAAAACCAAAGGGCGCTTTAGTACAAATATAAGGAAATAGTGAAAAACTAAATAGCGATTTTCGAGTACGGCAAGGGTTCTGGTGCTATAGTTTTTGCTCTTTCTCGAAACTAGAGGGCGCTGTTATACAATTTGTACGTGTGTATGTTATTAAACTGTCCCTTAACGGCTGCACTGATTTTGATGAAATTTTTTGTGTGTTTGAGTGAATCCCTGGATGGTTCAAATTCACAATTGGACCCGGTATATGGCGCTGCGATCGTGTTTAAGGCATTTTGTTTTTATAGTTTATCTATGATACCGTTCATCCGATTTGCATGAAAATTTGTGTATAGATGTTTTCGGATATGGTGAGTTTTTATGACTTATCTACTCTGTTCTATCTTGAACATCAGAGGGCGCTGTATAAAAATATTTTAAAAAACTTCTAAGTTTATCCGATTTTCATGAAAATTGGTAAATAGGGGTTTTCGGATACGGTGACTGTTTTGGACTTATCTTTCTTGTACTATATCGAACACCAGAGGGCGCTGTAGTACAAATTGCTTAAGAAATCGTGAAAAGTAGAAAGCCGCTCATCGGACTTGGATGAAAAATTTTACTAAAGGATTTTCGTGCAGGGCAACTGTTTTGGCGTTATCTCTTTTGCTCTGTTTCGAAAACTAGAGGGCGCTGTTCTACAATTTGTACGTGTGCATGTTATTAAACTGTTCCTAAACGGCCGCGCCGATTTTGATGAAATTTTTTGTATTTGTTTAAGTGGATCCCTGGATGGTTCAGATTTGCAATAGGACCCGGTAGGTGGCGCTGCGATCGGGTTCCAAGAGTTTTTTTATTACAATTTATCTCCGATACCATTCATCCGATTTACATGAAAATTTGTATTTAGGGGTGTTCGGGAACGGTAGTTTTTATGACTTATCTATTTTGTTCTATATTGAACACCAGAGCACACTGCAGTTCAAATGTTTCAAAAATGTTGAAAAACTCCTAGCTGTCCTTCCGATTTGCGTGAACATTTTTACAGAGGAGTTTTCGGACACGGTGTGTGGGTTTTTTCTGCGCTATCTTAAACACCACATGGTGCTGTAGTACAAATCACTTAAGAAATCGTGAAACACTCAAAAACCGCTCATCCGATTTATATAAAAATTTGTATATCGGATATATAGGATTTGATATCGAGTATGGAAAGGGTTTTGGCGTTATTTTTTTATTCTATCTCGAAAACCAGAGGGCGCTGTTGTACCGCTGTTTATACCGCAAGAAACTCAAAACAACTCGTCTGATAAGTATGATTTTTATAAGTGGTTTTCGGTTGCGGTGAGTCTTTATGTATTTGCTATATCTAGAACCCCAGAGGGCGGTGTACAACAAAATACAGTAAAGCGTAGCAAACCGCGATGGATGATAAATATTTTCTTTTCTTCTTTATGTGTATTCATATACCACTTTCTTTTTTCGCAAATCAGTACAGCTGATGCCGAATTCTGTGGTATTTGAGTACGTATCAACACATGCGCAAGTCAGATGCGTCGTAAGTTGGCGTTGTTTTGACATTTCAATTTCTATTTTCAATGCTTATTTAATTTTTGTCCAGTTTCCTCGCGAATTGCCAACAATTCGTTATTGCTCTGATTTTTTTCAAAAATGTGGAATCAATCGAATACAATATAAAACTTGAAAAATCTATTTTTGCAAGCGATTGGCGGCACGCACACACAAATCACGATTTCCCCAACTTTTTCTAATAATTTTCAGATGTTGAAGCTACATTTTGTTCATTTCGCCGAAGTTACCGGTTTAAAAGATGCTCACAAAATTCCTTCTAAAGTTTGTGAAAAGTTTTTTCAAATTGACGAGTGAAATCGAAAATTATTTATATCAACTCCCGAGTTAAGCCGGGTATTCAGCTAGTATATATATAAAATTGTAAAAAAAAAATCTGTACATGAAATATTTTTTTGAAATTCTTTTGCGATGGACGTTTTGAATGACGCTGATTCCGAAAATCGCATTTTTAAAATGTTTGTCTGTCTGTCTGTCTGTCTGTCTGTCTGTCTGTCTGTGTGTCTGTCTACCTGTCTGTCTGTTAAAGCATCACGCGGAAACCACTAAATGGATTTCAATGAAACTTGAAATCTAGGTTCCTTATATCCCCGGTCATAACATAGGCTACTTTTTTTCAGTAAAAAAGGTTGGACCCTGTAGGGGGCACTGCGATCGGGTTCCAGGCATTCTTTTTTTTAGCTTATCTCCGAAACCGTTCATCCGATTTGCACGTAAATTTGTATGTAGAGGTTTTCGGTTACAGTGAGTTTTATGACTTATCTACTTGGTTCCATCTTGAACACCAGAGGGCGCTCTAGTACAAATATTTTGAAAAACGTCCCGTTTATCCGAATACATGTATTATGCATTTATACATACATAATATGCATACATTAAATGTATATATACATGGGCGTAGCGAGGGTAAGGAAGGGAAGGGCAGTGGCCCCCTGACATGTATATATTATACATATATGCATATATAAACATATAAACATAAACATGAGCGTAGTGAGGGTGGGTCAGAGGAGGTCAGAGGGGAATGTACCCCTGATTTGTGTGTGTATATACAAGTATATGTTGCATATAACTACATATATAAACACAGAAGGTAAGGCAGAGGAGGGCAGTTGTGCCCTTATAAGTATATGTTTATACGTATACAGTATACATATATACATACATAAACATATATGCATATACATGGGCGTAGCGAGGGTAGGGCAGATATCCCCCTTGATATGTATATGCATATACATGTATGTATTAAACACATAAACATATATATATACCTGGGCGTAGTGACGGTAGGGCAGGAGAGGGCAGTTGCCTCCCTGCTATGTAAATGTGTATACAAGTTTGTATAGTAATATTTATATATATATGCATATAGATGGAGTTAAAGAAGTTTTACTTCAGTCGTGTGGACTAAAGCACACTCTAATTTTTTTAATGTGCTTCCTTGAACACCAGATGGGGCTTTAGTACAAATCTCTTAAGAAATGGTAAACACTTCAAACCTGCTCATCTGATTAGGATACAAATTTTGTTTATAGGATTGTCGAGTATTGAAAGGGCTTTGCGGCTATTTTTTTTGTTCGCAAACCAGAGGGCGCTATTGCACAAATACTGAAAAAAAAACCTCCAAACCACTCATCCGATAAGTATGATTTTCATAAGAGGTTTTCGGGTGCGGTAAGATTTTTGCGCTATGTATTTTGATATATATTGAACACCAGAGGGCGCTGTACTACAAAATACAGTAAAGCGTAGCAAAGCGCGAAGGGTAATATATATCTTCTTTTCTTCTTTATGTGTATTTATATTCAACATTCTTATTTTCACATATCAGGACAGCTAATGCCAAATAGCTTATGCCAAATTCTGTTGTATGTGAGTTCGCATCAACGCATGAGCAAGTTCGTTGCGTCGTACGTTGGCGTTTTTTTGACATTTCAATTTTAATTTCAATTTCCAGTGCTTATTCAATTGTTTTCCAGTAAAAAAAGACTTACAAAATAATGGCTTATTCATTTATAATATGAAAGAATTCTTGACCATAAAAATATTTGCAAATATGACCTAAGCTAAAACTGGTTAAGCTAATCTCTAACGAACAGGCTACGACGTGCATTTTTCTGTTTAATGTATGTAAATATTTAGTACATATTTACTTTAGTACATATTAATTTTCAAAATTTCTGAAGGATAATTAATTTGAAAAACTTACCGTTAAACGCTCATATCATTAATTTCAAAACAATAGAAATTCTAAGTAAAATGAATTTTTGAACTTATCAATGTTACCTGCTGCAAGAAAAAATGATCAGATATTTAAAGTTTTGACTTTCAATGCAAGTTGCTCTGCTGTTTTTGAATACATTTTAATAAATTCTGTTTTGTTTGAAACGTCAATAAAAGTACTTTATACAAATAATAATAGCAGTTAGTTAGGAATTTTATATTTTTTCAATTTTCGTTCAAGAAAGGTCCATAATATTCAAAGTTTTCTTAAGAAATGGCACAAAAGTTTATGTTGCAAAAATAATTTAATTCAAAATTGCATTTTTGACTCATTTCATTGACACATTAAACGCTACAGTAACATTACGACACGAGGTCAAAAGAGAGCATTTATGTATGAGAAAATGTACATAAATGATTGCCAAAAATTCGTTTTTGCTCTGATGTTTTCAAAAGTGTCCAATCCATCGAATAAAATGTAATATTTGAAAATATACTTTTGCAAGTAATCACGATCACACACATCACGATTTTCCTAACTTTTTATGATAATTTTTAGGTGTTGAATCTACATTTGGCTTATTTCGCTGAAGTTACCGGTTTGAAAGATGCACACAAAATTCCTTCAATAGTTTGTGAAAAGTTTTTTCAAATCGACGAATGAATTCAAAAATTATATCAACTCCCGAATAAAGCCGGGTATCCAGCCGGGTATATATATATATATAAAATTTGCCACGCCCATTTGTCTACACGCAAGTAAAAAAAACTCAAAAACGGAATGGCCATTTCAGCCCTTGAAAAGACTTTGACCGAGCTTCTTATGATCAATTGTGTTGTGCGTGTTGTGAAATATTTGAGCACAAATGATCGAGAACTGGACCCACAAGGTTTATGCCAACTCCAAAGGGCTTATGTTCTCAAGAAGCTTTTCATGGCCGTTTTTACTCTCTGAGGTTTGCCATTGTCTGCAGAGAGATGACGGCCAAACAGAAAAATTAGTTCAATTGAAAAAACTTTCTGTGTCAGGTGGGATTCGAACCAGGGTTTTCTCCCGTGTGGGCCACACACTCTACCTTCTACGCCACGGCCACCATGTTTTTTTACCCACAAATCAATAGAACTTCTTTAAATCAGACGATGCTCATCGTTAAATACTAAAATTTGGAACGCTTACTCTCGACAGCTTTGCAAAAAATGTGCATGGTAGCAATATATCTGTGCTCACTCTTAGATATCTTAGTTAATTACAATTTAAAAATTAAAACTAAGTAAGCACTAGCTGGCAGGGCTATCGATTAGAAATAATTTAAATTCCTGTGATGTGAACGTTTTGATAGTCAAACTTGGTATGTAGGTGCTAAAGTGGCGGTCACTTTATGTATAAAAATTTTGCCACTCCCACTTTTATCGCCCACAAAGCCGTAAACAGGATATATATCAGAATTTTTTACAGTAAGAGAATAAAATTTGGTAGATTAGTTCATATGGTTACTGCGAGAACACTTAAAAAAATGGGCGTGTTTAACTTTATCTACGCCGACTTTTCGGAAATCATTGTAATTTCTGAGCTGTACATGTCTTGATAGTGAAACTTGGTATGTAGGTGCAATGGGATCATGTCGCGTAGTTAAAATTAACAAACCGTCAGAAATAATAGCAATGAAACTATTCGTCCAATCTGCACCAATAAATTTTAAATTGTTGCAGTCGGACCAGAGGTAATGCGGATTTTCATTGATTTTTTAACTTTTTTTTATATTATTTTCACTAAAATTCAAATTAAAATTTTTTTTTGTATCGTTATGTTACTTTTAATCAAATAAATTATCTATCTAAGATAAAATATTGTGTAAAGTGAAGAATTAAATTGAATGAAATTACAAAACTATGTAAACATTTTTTACATTTTACAATTTATTTGACTAAAAGTAGTATGGGGAAAAATTCATGGGAATTTTAGTGAAAATAATATGAAAAAAGTTAAAATAATCCATAAAAATCCGCATTATCTTTGGTCCAAAGCAAAAAATTTAAGATTATTTGATTCAAGAGAACGTTTCATTACTCTTATTTCTGACCGTTTGATTTTTTTTTAACTACCATACCAGCCAATATTTTAAGTCGAAATATTTTTGGGGATCATCATAACATATAAAAAAAAAAAAAAACGAAATGGGCATTTCAGCCCTTGCAAGGACTTTGACCGAGCTTCTTATGATCAATTGTGTTGTGTGTGATGTGAAATTATTGCACACAAATGATCGAGAACTGGACATACATGTTTTACGCCGACTCCGAACGGCTTATGTTCTCAAGAAGCTTTTCATGGCAGTTTTTACTCTCTGAGGCTTGCCATTGTCTGCAGAGAGGTGACGACCGAACAGAAAAATTAATTCAATTGAAAAACTCTCTGTGTTGGATGGATGATTCGAACCTGGGTTCTCTGGCGTAAGAGTCACACACTCTACCCACTACGCAACGGCCGCCACAAC
The DNA here is from genome assembly GCA_914767935.1 of Coremacera marginata. Taxonomy (NCBI): domain Eukaryota; kingdom Metazoa; phylum Arthropoda; class Insecta; order Diptera; family Sciomyzidae; genus Coremacera; species Coremacera marginata. The sequence goes on from OU612045.1 coordinate 116,489,762, forward strand.
ATAATCTTAACATAAGTCATGGATTATTTTGAAGAACCAGACTGTAAAACTTTTTTGTTTCTAAGGAGCGTGAGGCTAATGTATATACGTATGTGGGTATATGTGTATATCACGTAAAGACTCCGAAACCGCTAAGCAAATTTTTATACCAAAGCATTGAGAGGGTTCCTGTGAAGTCTGGTGCCGATCGTAAAAGGTTAAGGTGTATATAAATACACCTAAAATTTTCGATACCGAACAGTTTTGGAAATAAAGGTCGCACAGCCTCGGAATTCAGTATTCGACCTCAATTTACACATGCCGTTCCACTGGTAACATTTTAAGGGCGTTGGACGAAGGGCGTAGTACTTTTTCAGCACCCAGAATTTTCGGTATAGCTTTCGAAATAAGTCACACATCAATGAAACTCGGTACGAACTTACTATAAACATGACTTCACTAAAGCTACGCCCTTTTTTAGGGGATAAGCGCTGAGCGCAGTGAAGCGCACTGGGTATAAGCTAATATATATATGAAAATGGATGTATGTATGTTGGTATGTGGGTATGTGTGTATATCACGTATAGACTTAAAAACCGCCGAACCAATCCTTATGAAATTTGGGATACTGAAGCAACATTCTGGAAGTGTTCCTGTGAAGGGGCGTGGTAACTCCCATACAACCCGAATTGGCTCTATCGCAGACAAGCCAAAAAAGTGATATTTATCGGACGGGTTTAATCGTATAAAACTAAAATTTGCTAATTTTGTTCAGATGGTTACTTTCAGTGACTGCAAAAAAAGGGCGTGGTCTTACTTTATATACGCCCACTTTTTAGAAATCATTTTAATTCCTGAGATGTTCAAGTTTTGCACTATGGATCCAATTGGCAGTCACTATGTAAATATAAATGTTGTCACGCCCACTTTTACCACCCATAAATCAGTAAAATGCTTTATATCAGACGGCTTTTGCCGTAGAAGACTAAGATTTGGTAATGTAGTTTATATGATTACTGTCGGCTAATCTACAAAAAATGGGCATAGCTGCACTATATCAACGCCCACTTTATCGAAATCATGCTTATTCCTGAGTTGTTCACGTTTTAATAGTGAATCTTGGTATGCAGGTGTTATGGGTCTAAGTGGCAGTTACTATGTGTAAATAAATGTTGTCACGCCCACTTTTACCGCCCACAAAACAGCAAAAGTGCTTTATAGCAAACGGCTTTTACCGTAGAAGACAAAGATTTGGTAATTTAGTTCATATTGTCACTGTCTGCAACTCTTAAAAAATGGGCGTAGTCGCACCATATCTACGCCCACTTTATCGAAATCATGCTTAAACCTGAGTTGCACACGTTTTGAAAGTAACACTTGATATGCAGGTGCTCTAAGTGGTAGTCAATATGATCAAATGTGTTGTGCGTGTTGTGGAATGTTTGAACACATATGATCGAGAACTGGACCTACAAGTTGTATGCCGAGTCCGAACTTCTTATGTTTTCAAGAATGCCATTGTCTACACTTTTAGGTGTTCCAATCAATGTCTGCGTAGAGATGCCGTCCGAACAGAAAAATTAATTCAATTGCAATATGCTCTAGAAATCGATTATTTTGTAAAAATATTTACTGGTGTGGTAGTTAAAAAAAACAAACGGTCGGAAATAATAGTAGTGACAAAATTCTTCCAATCTGCACCAATAAATTTAAAAATTTTGCAGTCGGACCAGAGGAATTGCGGCTTTTCATTAATTTTTTAACTTTTTTTTATATTATTTTCGCTAAAATTCAAATAAAAATTTTTTTTGTTTTGCCATGTTACTTTTAGTCATATAAATTATCTATTGATGATAGAATATTATGTAAAGTGAAGAAGATAATTGAATGAAATTACAAAAAAATTTGCACATTTTTTACAATTTACAATTTATTTGACTAAAGTAGTATTGAAAAAATTCATTTGAATTGTAGTTAAACTATTATGAAAAAAGTTAAAATAATCCATAAAAATCCGCAATATCTTAGGTCCAACGGAAAAACTTAAAGATTTTTTGATGCAAAAGAACTTTTTCATTACGCTTGTATCAGACTGTTTGTTTTTTTATCTACTATACCAGCCAATATATTAAGTCGAAATATTTTGGGGATCATTGTTTTTCTAAGGAGCGTGAGGCGACTTAATATATATACGTATGTGGGTATATGTGTATTTCACGTAAAGACTTCGAAACCGCTAATCCAATTTTTATACCAAAGCCTTGAGAAAGTTCGTGTGAAATTTGAAGCCGATCGTGAAAGGCAAGGCACCTTAAATACACCTAAAATTTTCGATATCGAACAGTTTTGGAATTATAGGTCGCACAGAATCGGAATTCAGCATTCGACCTCAATTTAACACATGCCTTTCCACTGGTAACATTTTAAAGGTGTTGGACGAAGGGCGTGGTATTTTTTTAGCACCCAAACATTTCGGTATAGCTTTCGAAATAATCACACATCAATGAAACTCCGTACCAGGTTACTATAAAAGCATGGCTTTACTAAAGCTACGCCCTCTTGTAGGGGATAAGCGCTGAGTGCAGCGAAGCACACCGGGTATAAGCTAGTATACATATAAGTTCGAAATTAATTGGAAATAAGTCATAATCTTTTCAGCAGGTGTTACTATGGTACAATGTAGTAGAAGTAACACAAAATACCAGATTTTGATGTTGTGTGTCTTATCATGTTTCTGCAATAAGCCCTTCAATTAACACAGTACAACACATGATTTTGGGACTCAATTCTGAGAACTGCACGTGAAAGAAGCCCCAAAAAGAAGAAGTTCTGCATCATTCGTTTTGTCAAGTTACGTGCCATAATAATTTAATATCGATTTCAAGTTAGTAAGTGTCGTATAGGAGTATTTGTTTTAGGCGCTTTTGTTTGACATAACTCGAGAAGCACTAGTCCGATTAGCTGAAACAAATTTAAAAAAATTAAAAATTAAAATTCCTTTAATCTGTTAATATAACGTTCCCCAACATAAGCAACAGTTTCGCAGTTATAAATAAATGTATGAAGAAAAAAAATATTTTTTGCCTGAAAATTTAATTTTTTTTTTTAAATTCATAAAAAATCCAAAACGTATAAAAGTGTCAAGTCCTATTACTTTCACGTAAACCTATGAACAAAATGAGTCATAGATCATGAAAATCGATGTATGCGTTTCGATTTTATTCACAATTAAGTAAAGGTATGAATTTCAAAAATTTGCTCAAAATTCTTTGGAAAAAACATTGATGGCTTTTTCATGATTCTCAAAATTAAAAAAAAGCAATAAACAAAAGGTTATTTGATTTTTATGATTGCGGTACCAAAGTAATAAACTCTAATAAATGTGATTCTCAGATATAAAAAAAATTCCACCCACATTTATTTGTTTCGAACGTTTCGAAAAATTTATAAAGCACACCTGAATCAGGTATAAGACACCCTTAAAATATGCGCCCATTCATTTTGCTTCATTTTTTGCTCAATAACTGGATTGCAAATCCACAAATATGTTTTTTTTCTTTATTAACATTATTTTGCATGAAAATAAAAATTGCGATTCATATTACAGCTATTCTTACACAGAAAATATGACATTTTTATATGTTATCTATGCATAAAAACAAAATTTAGAACATTTTCAATTATTGTCAATATCCATCCTCGTTGAAGTTTGTGGTTCTGATGATCTTCTTTTCTTCGTAGGTTGGTCATATTCATGCTCTGAGTCTGCATCATCATCCGAGATAGACATAATATTCAAGGGTATGTATCGTTCAGTGTGTCCACCAAAATCTTCGGTGCTTTCATCTTCAAACTGCATAATTTTAGAACTCCACCAACAAACCTCCGCTAGCAATGCATCTAATTTTTTGCCTTTGAATCGCTTTTCCATTGGCATGGTCACCTGGTAGAACCTCTCTCCTTGTTCGTCTGATTCCTGAGGTAATTGTGCCAAAAAGGTATCAAGGTGGAAATGCATGAAATGTAATTTGAACGTCATGAATGCATTGATTTTTTCAAAATAATACAGCAACTTGTCCACTCGTGTCTGTCATCATCTCGCTGTCATGTCATCTCGCTGTACACGGTTCTTTCCTAAAACGCCTTCGATGACTTGTTTCAATGCGTCCCATGCACATAGGTGGTTATAATGGTTCGAAAGCACATTTGTGAAAGATTCGCTTTTCATTAATTTCGTATATCCGGTCCATTGAGAATATCTGTTTTAAATATAAAAAAAGCGAAAAAATTATTGGTAATATATCGAAGTGAACAATTTTAGATATGACAATATTTAAATACAGACAACGATACGTACCGTTTCTAATTTTAGCTTCACTGAGTTTTGGAAAGATGGATTTCAAACAGTCATAGGCGTCCTCAATATCTTTGACTACCACTTCAACGAATTTTCCAGCTATTCCTAATTTCATGTAGAGCGATGGCAACAAAATATCATCTAGATCCTTTATCAAAGGTTTATTATGTAATTTTAATTGTTTTTCCAGCTCGGGAGTTCTTGCATTCTTTACATTCATATTGATTCCCTGTTTATCGTGAATCCCAATTACAAAGGAAGAATAAGTATTTTGGAAAACCGCCCTTTGATATAATGCCTTGTATGTTCAGATCAGAACAAATCTTCCATTTGTGTGCATTGCATTTGATTTTCTTCAAAATTTCGCCCAATGTTTCATACGTTTCCTTCATAGTTGTGCTGAATCCTAATGGAATGGACGGTTTTTGGTTTGTTTTGTGCAACAGCACAGCCTTCAAGCTTGAAACTGAACCATCGATGAATAAACACCAGTCCCAGCGATAAAATCCATTCCCAATTTGTTCACTAAACCTGGGATATCATAGCAGTAAGTGAACGTATTTGCTTCGTCAACGAAATAAAATTTTTGAAATTCAGCTTGGCGTTTTCGGTATGATGTTGCGCTGACATTTTGCTCTGTGAGTTTTTTACGCTTCAAAAATGATGCCAAAAATTTTGAATTTTTTTGTGATAGTCCCATCTTAGACACAACGTAATCCATTTCCATTTATGATAGCGGTTGTGGTGCATTATTTGCAATATCGGGTGTCCAATCAGCATCATTCAAATTGGTCGGATTGGTGAAAACGGTTTCGGCTTGCAGGGACACAGTATCCAGACTCGGAGGCTTAGGTGTATCGGTATCAGCAGCGCGTTTAACTGGAAGTGTGGCAGTAAAAGCAGAAATGTATACAACTTTTACACACTGTGTTCGGCGTAAAATTTGCACCACTTAAATCTGCTTCATCTGATTGTTGCTCATTTGCTGTTTTGAATTTCTCAGTAAACAATTTTTTTTGATCCTGTTTGTCTATTTTTGGGACGATATGACCACAAACGTAACATAAATAATCCAATTTTGGGCACTTGTTGTTTTCCATATTGAAATATATTATATGTTTTGTTCTGACTCACTTTTAAGAACCGGAGAAAAATTCACTTGTACTTTTCACGTTCGTCGACACTTGTTGAATGATAAAAATCGATCAGTGAACACCTGTGCAAAAGTTCACGCCCCTTTTTTCCCTTTAATTGACTAAACGGAGTACCTACCATAAAAAACAAGAACAGGAATTCAGCTTCCACTCACATTTATAATCGTTTATTAGTTTGCTAACGCAATCATAAAAATGAAAAAACCTTTTGTTTATTATGTATTTTTATTTTTTAATTTGGAGAATCATAAAAAAGTCATCAACGTTTGTTCCAAAGAATTTTGTACACATCTCGAGCAAAATTTTGTAATTCATGCCTTTATTTAATTGTGAATAAAATCGAAACGCGTACATCGATTTTCATGATCTATGTCTCATTTTGTTCATAGGTTATGTGACCTTACGTGAAAGTAATAGGACTCGACACTTTTTTCCATTTTGGATTTTTTATGAAATTTAATTTTCAGGCAAAAAATATTTTTTTTCTTCATACATTTATTTATAACTGCGAAACTGTTGCTTATGTAGGGAAACGTTATATAAACAGATTAAAGGAATTGTAATTTTTATTTTTTTAAAATTTGTATCAGCTAAATCGGAATAGTGATTTTCGAGTTATGTCAAGACAAATTCCCCTATACGACACTTACGAACTTGAAATCGATATTAAATTATTATGGCATGTAACTTGACAAAACGAATGATGCATAACTTCTTCTTTTTGGGGCTACTTTCACGTGCAGTTCTCAGAAATGAGTCCCAAATCAATGAGCTGAAAAATGTTGGACTGTGTAAACAAACACATAACCATAAACAAGTGTAATCATTCAGTAAACCTTTCTATATGCATACATAATTATTTGCTATGTAGAAAACTCGTTCTGGTAATTTTTTGGGATTTTTTTTCTCTCGCGTGGTAAATAACGCACATGCGTACAAATTTTCTCACATGACATTTTTTCTCACATAAAGCGGAGATTTTTACCTAATACCGCAGCATCTCGCAAGAGCACAAAAAATACCAAAAGTACGATTTATCGTGCAAAACTGGCAACTCTGGACACGACTGACTTTCGATGCGTAAGTCCCGACGGGCAGAGTAACAAGTAACAAAAGCGGAGGGGATTTCAAGGAATGCGATTCGACGGTCTGGTTATCTTACTTGAAGAAATCCAATTCTAAGGGGGTTATGATTCCGACCCATATGCCAAAGAACCGCGGTAGTCGCAGGCTCAAATCTCATCTGGCGCAGAATGTTTTTTCAATTAAAATAATCTATCTATACGCTATACCATTTTATAGTATTATGATCAATTCAGTATCGATCGCCGAGGAGTAAACACATTTGTGCTTTGTCTCTCCGTAGTGCAAAAGAAAAAATACATTAAACAACACAAAAAATAAATAATGTTTACATAGTCTTAGCTATAAATAATCGTTAAAAGAACTTTAAAAATAATAATAAAAAATTAATAAAAAACAGTTATATAAAGTTCAATTCTAAATACTTTTGACTATAATAGTACATAACTAAATATATATTTAGTATGTCTTGTATAGGGTCCGCCAAATATCTTTTTTTTTATGTTTGGCGCAAAACATCGAGTGTAGCTTCGGCTGTGTGGCACGTAGCGCCGTCCTGTTGAAACGAAATGTTGCCAATATCCTCCTCTTCAATTTTTGTGAACAAAAACTCGTTCAACATGGCCCGATAACGATGGCCATTGACTGTAACTGCCACTGCTTGCTCATTTTCGCAATTATGCCTTTTGGACCAAAATCCGCACCAAACAGTGACTCGTTTTGGGTGCATCGGCTTTTCAATGTATGCGTGCAGGTTTTCTGTGCCCCAAATGCGACAATTTTGCTTGTTAACATACCCGCCAAGATCAAAATGAGCATCATCTGAAAAGATGATTTTTTTGGCAAAATCGGCATCTTCTGTAAGTCGATCGCAGGCGATATTTCCCAGCATTGTTCAAGCGTATACACAACCATATTCGTTTAGCGGAAGGATAAAACTAATTTTCTGTCAAATCAGACATGTGCTAAGTATTACCATTCACGAAATAAGCACTAGTTGAAAAAAAAAAACGTAAGATGGTGGACCCTATATATGCAAAGCTAAAGTTGAACGCCATCAGGTAAAAATAAGGTGGGTTCATTGTAACGAGTTTTTCACTGCAAATGCGTTAAAATTGAGCTGGCCGCTCTCCTCCTACAACTTCTTCTCCCTTGCCAGTACCTGATTTCGCGAATAATGGAAATAGTGAGGGAAATCAAAATGCTCTCTCACATCATGAACAACAACAGCTGCTTACCTCTAATCCGTTGGAGCCACGAAACTCCAATCAAAATTTGTTTTCTTCAAGAGATGAGTCATCGCTTCACATACAGAAACAGCATCAGCTTCAATATCAGATTCAAAATCATCAACAACATCAGCAATTTTACCAACAACAACAAGCTGTTCAAGAAACTGCAAGGAGAGAGCATACTTTGGATATAGTGTACAAAGAAATTGCCGCTCTTAAAAATGTCAACGCTAACGCTCTTTCAAACATTCATGACCTCCAAAATGACAAAACTTACCTTTTAGAAAGAGTCAATGAACTCCAGCATGAGGTTAATTTTTTACAAAACAAACAATTGGAAAAGTGCATTGAAATTGTTGGCGTACCTCATGTTGATAATAACAACGCTCTCGATTGTACACTAAATGTTTTCTCTAGTGGGTTAAACTTAAATATATCTGAGGAGAAAATCAATACTTGTTATGTTAAGACAATTAAAAACACTATGGCTTTTAAACCGAGAAAATGTAACGCTTTAAAATCAAAGAAAAAAAGTTCTTATAAAACTGTAACCAAAATATTTTTACCACAATGAAAAAATCGTGTCAATAATGATTTATCCTTTAACTATGCAAGTGCTGCATCATTGAAACAATAGACTGAAGTTCTTTGAAGCTAAATCAATGAAACAATCTTTGCCGTGAAGATAAAATATGTACTATAACGATTTAATTCTTTGCTAACAAGGAATTGAATAAAGTATGTAAAATCAACAACTTTTCTTTGCTTTTTTGAGAGTATGCGAGTGCCAATGCGAGTGCCAACATTGAATTGTAATTGTAAAAAACACACGTTAGAATATTAACCACCAGTAAACCAGTAAATTTTATTACATTTCATCAATAAAAAAAAAAACATAATTCTTTCCCGCCGTGCGGAATTGAACTTGGAATTTTTGGTGCCAGTCCATCGCTCTACCCACTGATCCAAACAGCCTTGCTACTGTTTGCTGACATAACTGCAGCTTTGTTAACAGATGCTGTATTAACAGATGCAGTATGTCACAGTATTCTGTTGATAGCCATACAACAAAAATCTATTAATAGATTATTGTGTTGTGCTGCAGCATAGCTTCAGTAGTAATTAATATTGAATCAATCACTCTGCGTAACGAAGGAGTTTGGCTCGATGCGTAGTGTAGTGACTTCTCAATCGGTGGTATCGGTAGGTGTGGGTTCAAATCCCACGGCAGGCTAAGGTAAGATTTTTAATTTTATATTTAATTTAATTTAATTTAATGTTTTTGTTATAATAAACGCAAGCAGCAAAGAGAAGCCGAGAGAAGCCATTAATTTCATGAAGCCATGTACTTACAATAAAGGTTCTAACATTCTACGTATTTGCTGTAACGAATAAAAGAATTTGTGCCAAAGTATATTTTCTTAACAGTTACGAATTTTCCATGCTTTTTTAGAGAATCAAAAACTTAGAGTCTTTGCCACAAGAATTTAAGTTTTTGATTCAAAGTATATTGTTCTTGGGAATCTAAAAATCTTTGTGTCTTTGCCGTAACGATGTTTTGCCTTAGGTTAGATTCTTTCTTTGGGTTAGAAATGGAAAGGTCTTGATGCGTAAAGAGGAAGGTGCTAACGCTATAGTGATAAACACATCACATGATTTAAATAAAATAATTTAATATAGCTGCTAACAATGATTCAAATACAAATTTATTCAACCTTCCTCTTGCTAATTGTAGTAGTGCAAAATTTCAGAACATCGCTTTTAACCCAAACAATCCTATACACTTTTATCTAATACACCAAAATATCTGCAGAATGAGGAAAAATTTTGATAGCTTCTTACTGCACATTGAATCTTTTCTTAATAGCCCGGATATAATTTTTCTTACTGAAACATGGACTTATGATGAAGAAGCCGCGTTTTTTAATACTCCAGGTTACAGATTCTTTGCAACGTGTAACAATAACTATGCAGCTGGTGGTGTAAGTGCTTTTGTTTCAAAAAGTTTAAGTTGTGATTCTTGTTCCTTTAATATTCGTAGTTCCGATGTCTTAAAACTAACATGTTCCATTGATAATAATCAATTTTCTTTTACTCCAATTAGATACTCGGGCACATCGGCATCTTGCATTGATCATATTTTCTTTAGGTCTAGTTCACCATGCTGGAACTTAGTTGACATGACATGTCTTTGTTTTGTAAATTTAAAAGGTTCAACCAATGTACGAGAAAACTGCGATTTTTCCTTTCTTAAAACAAATTTTTTGGTTTTAAACAATATCTTATGCTCTCTTTTTGGAAATTCTGTCCGTAAATGCAAACAGGTGCTTAAAAAATGTTTCTCAAAAAAGTTCTAAGCGGAAAAAGCTTCAACCCTGGATGTCTTTTGATTTGCTTTCTAAAATCGATTCAAAAAACAAACTATACAAAATGTTACTAAAAATTCTAACGACATTAATCTTAAACAAAGCTATATGCGCTTATGTAAAGTTATTTCTGCTGAGACAACGCGTGTTAAAAATAAATACTATATTAATGAATTCGTCTAAATAAAATTAAACGTAAAAAGGGAATGGGACTTAGTTAACAATATATTAAACAGAACTAGTAATTTTGATCTTATTCCGACTCTGGTAATTGACGGTAAAAATAAAGCAACTCTGAAGATAAAGGTAATTCAACAAATTCTTTGCCTCCGCTGTTAGTGCTGCTATTGTGGATAATGAACTAAACAGTATAAACTGTGTGTTTGAATAAGGAAAAATCTTACAGTGATAGTATGTTTTTTGAGCCTATATCTTCTTTTGTGGTGTTTAAAATTATACTCTCATTAAAAAATTCTCATTCGGTCACTGATGGTTGTTTCTCTAATACATTTTTGAAAAATATTGCTTTTAATATTGTTGATGTACTCTGCCATATCTTTAACAAATGCATAAGTGCCGGGATTTTTCCCGACCAGTTGAAGTACCATATGCTGAAATTATACCTCTGTTCAAGAGAGGTCATAAATCCGAGTTAAACAATTATAGGCCAATTTCACTGCTTCCATCGTTTTCTAAGGTTTTTGAAAAACTGTTGTATCTAGAATGTTAAGCTTTCTCAAAAGAATTAATTTCTTAAGTGATTCTCAGTTTGGGTTTAGAGGAGGAAGGTCTACCGAAGATGCACTTTTGAAGTTTTGTTCAAATATTTTCAATAGCTTAAATAATAAAAAACAACAGTTTCTCTCTTTATTGACATAACTAAAGCCTTTGGCACGGTCAATCATGACATTTTACTATCAAAATTATTTAAATGCGGTTTTACAGGTTTTATTCATAATTGGTTTGCATCCTTTTTGTCTGATAGACTGCAAAGAGTGAAACTCGACAATAAGTTTGGTTCTGTCTTGGGACCTATTTTGTTCCTAATTTACATAAACTCAATCTTTTTGCAGCCTTTTTTGTGATACAGTTTTTATTCTTGTGGCTGAGATTAATCACGACCTAAGTCTCTTAAGTCATTGGTTTTTGATTCAAAAACTTATTTTAAGTGAAAAAAACAAAAATTATGTATTTTAATAATGCAGGGAAGGATCTGTATCTGGACTTTATCTTCCATAGCGCTGGATGTGATAAACTTGTTCTTGACATAGAAACATGTGTTCAATGATGCGCATATTTATTCCTCTAAATGTTTTAAAATTGATTTTGTTAAGAGTTTTAAGTATTTGGGGCTAATTGTTGATTGGAGAATTAATTGGTTAACCCATTCAACTGCTCTCAATAGATATCTCTTGGCTGCCATAAGACAGCTCTACCATTTAAAAAAGTTTTGCTCCAAAAAGCTTTTAACTTGTATTTATTATGGCATTTTTCAATCGAAGCTGCAATATGGTTTAGTCGCTTGGGGTGGAGCTAATAGGAATAAATTTCTTCCACTACTAATTTCTCAAAAGCATGCTATTGGAATTGTATGTATTACTAGCTTACACCCGGCTTATCCCCTAAAAGAATGCGTAGCTTTAGTGAAGCCATGCTTTTATAGTAAGTTCGTACCGATTTTCATTGATGTGTGACTTCTTTCGAAAGCTATACCGAAAGTTTTGGGTGCGGAAAAGTACCACGCTCCTCGTCCAGCACCCATAAAATTTTACCTGTGGAACGGCTTGTGTAAATTGAGGTCAAATACTGAATTCCGAGGCTATGCCAAAACTGTCCAAAATAAAAAACTGTCCGAAATTCCAAAACTGTTTGATATCGAAAATTTTAGGTGTATTTAAGGTGCCTTTTACGATCGGCACCAGACTTCACAGGAACCCTCTCAAGGCTTTGGTATAAAAATTGACTTAGCGGTTTCGAAGGCTTTACGTGGTAAACACATATACCCACATACGTATTTGAATTAAGTCGCCTCACGCTCTTTAGGAAAACAAATTGTTCAGTCCGGTTCTTTAAAATAATCCATGGCGTATGTTATGATGATCCCCAAAATATTTCGACTTAAAATATTGGCTGGTATGGTATTTAAAAAAAAAAACAAACGGTCAGAAATAAAAGTAATGAAAAATCTTTTGCATCAAAAAATCTTAAATGTTTTCCGTTGGACCAAAGACAATGCGAATTTTTATGGATTGTTTAAACTTTTTCATATTATTTTCACTAAAATTCAAACGAACATTTTTCTATACTACTTTAAGTCAAATAAATTGTAAAAAATGTGTAAATTTTTTTGTAATTTTATTCAATTTAGTTCTTCACCTTACACTGTATTTTATCATCAATAGATAATTGATTTAACTAAAATCAGCATGGCAAAACAAAAAAAAAAAAAATTTGAGTTTGAATTTTAGTGAAAGTAATTTAAAAAAAGTTAAAAAAGTAATGAAAATCTGCATTATCTCTCGTCCGACTGAAAAATTTTAACATTTATTGGTGCAGACTGGACAGAAGAACTTTTTCATTAGTATTATTTCTGACCGTTTGTTATTTTTAACTACCACACCAGTAATATTTTTATAAAAAACTCAATTTTTAGAGCATATTTCAAAATATTGCGTGGCATACTGGTTGAGGTGCGTGGCTTGTATGCCATAGAACCCAGGTTCGAATTCCACCTGACACGGAAAGTTTTTCAATTGAATTAATTTTTCTGTTCGGCCGTCACCTCTCTGCGGACAATGTCAAACCTCAGAGAATAAAAACTGCCATGAAAAGCTTCTTGAGAACGTAAGCCATTCGGAGTCGGCATAAAACTTGTAGGTCCAGTTCTCGACCATTTGTGTTCAAACATTTCACAACACGTACAACACAATTGACCATAAGAAGCTCGGTCCTTTCAAGGGCTGAAATTGGCCATTTCATTTTGTGTTTTTTTTTCTTTGTGGGTGGTACAAGTGGCCGTGGCAAATTTTATATATATATATTGACTGCCACTTAGAGCACCTGCATATCAAGTGTTACTATTAAAACATGTACAACTCAGGAATAAGCGTGATTTCGAAGAAGTATGCGTAGATATGGTGTGACCACGCCCATTTTTAACAGTTGCCGACAGTGACCATATGAACTAAATTACCAATTCTTATTCTTCTACGGCAAAAGCCGTCTGATTTGAAGCATTTTTACTGATTTGTTGGCGGTAAAAGTGGGCATGACAACGTTTATATTTACATAGCGACTGCCACCTGGACTCATAGCACCTGCATACCAAGGTTCACTATCAAAACGTGTACAACTCCGGAATAAGCATGATTTCGTCTTAAAAGCCGTCTGATATAAAGCATTTTTACTGATTTATGGGCGGTAAAAGTGGGCGTGACAACGTTTAATTTACATAGTAACTGCCACATGTATTCATAGCACCTGCATATCAAGATTCACTATCAAAACTTGAACATCTCAGGAATTCAAATTATTGCTGAAAAGTGGGCGTAGATATAGTGTGACCATGCCCATTTTTTGTTCAGTCACCGAAAGTAACCATCTGAACAAAATTACCAAATTTAAGTTTTATATGATTAAAACCGTCTGATATATGGCATTTTTTTTGGTTTGTGGGCGATAGAGCCAATTTGGGTTGTATGGGAGGTACCACGCCCCTTTGCCCAATCAACACCAAACTTCACAGAAACACTTCCCGAATGTTGCTTCAGTATCCCTAAAAATTTCATAAAGTTTGGTTATATATATAGATGTTAAAAGTCGTATTTATAGTAGTATTCAACTTTTTCGGGAACTCACGATACTTCCTTTAAAACACCTTTACCTTCTTAAAGTCTTATAATTGTTCTTTATTAGGTCGGGAAACCTATTGAATAGATTTAATGCTCAATATAATTTAAGAATCAATAATCGCAACTTGGCTTTGATTCCCCAGCACAATATTTACCATTTTCTGAGCTTTTACGATCTTGAATGATCTTAAATCTTGGCTTTTTCAATTAAACTATTCTGATATAGATATTCTTCTAAACGTGCAAATATGATGCATTTTCTTTATTTCTAAATTTGTAGCTTACTCATCCTTCTTTTTTTTTGTCTTTTTTAAATTTTTGATCTTATGTATTTACGTTACGTAAAGCAAAATAATGTCTTCAACCTTATTTACTTACATGAAGCTACTTTTGACACTAGTTCCCTAGGAACTACAGAATGTAGCTATCAACATCTTCAACTTTTGGTATACACTTGTTAATATTTGCGTTCTTTATAATATGAATTTTTTCTTATTATCATTGTAGATTTTATTGGTCGATATAAAAATTAAGACGGTATTGTGCTAAATATTTAAAGGATGTTGATAAGTATATATTACTAGCTTATCCCCGGCGCGCTTCGCTGCGCTCAGCGCTTATCCCCTAAAAGGACGCGTAGCTTTAGTGAAGCCATGCTTTTATAGTAAGTTCTTATCGAGTTTCATTGATGTGTGACTTATTTCGAAAGCTATACCAAAAATTTTGGGTGCGGAAATAGTACCACGCCCCTGTGGAACGGCATGTGTAAATTGAGATCGAATACTGAATTCCGAGGCTGTGCCACCTATAATTCCAAAACTGTTTGAAATCGAAAATTTAAGGTGTATTTAAGGTGCCTTTTACGATCGGCACCAGACTTCACAGGAACCCTCTCAACGCTTTGGTATAAAAATTGGCTTAGCGGTTTCGAAGTCTTTACGTGATATACACATATACCCACATACGTATATACATTAAGTCGCCTCACGCTCTTTAGGAAAAAAAATTGTTCAGTCTCGTATGATGATCCCCAAAATATTTCGACTAAAAATATTGGCTGGTATGGTAGTTAGAAAAAAACAAACGGTCAGAAATAAGAGCAATGAAAAAAATTTTGCATCAAAAAATCTTCAATTTTTTCCGTTGGACCAAAGATAATGCGGATTTTTATGGATTGTGTTAACTTTCTTCATATTATTTTCACTAAAATTCAAACGAATCTTTTCGTATACTACTTTTAGTCAAATAAATTGTACAATGTAAAAAATGTGTAAATTTTTTTGTACTTTCATTTAATATATAGTATATAATATAATTTATAGTATATAACAGTACAGTATAATTTATAGTATATACAGTACAGTATATAATTTATTTGACTAAACGTAACATGGCAAGACAAAAAAAAAATTTTAATTTGAATTTTAGTGAAAATAATAAAAAAAAAGTTAAAAACTTAATGAAAATTTGCATTATCTCTAGTCCGACTGTAAAAATTTAAAATTTATTGGTGCAGATTGGAAGAACCACCGTTGTTATTTTTAATTACCGCACCAGTAAATATTTTTATAAAAAATTCGATTTTTTTAGAGCATATTTCAAACCATTCCGTGGCATACTGGTTGAGGTGCGTGGCTTGAATGCCACAGAACCCAGGTTCGAAATCCACCTGATACACAAAGTTTTTTCAATTGAATTAATTTTTCTGTTCGGCCGTCATCTCTATGCAGACAATGGCAAACCTCAGAGAGTTAAAACTGGCATGGAAAGCTTCTTCAGAACATAAGCCGTTTGGAGTCGGCATTAAACTTGTAGATTCAGTTCTCGATCATATGTCTTCAAACATTTCACAACACGCACGCATAAGAAGCTCGGTCAAATTCTTTTCAAGGGCTGAAATGGCCATTTTGTTTTTATTTCAAACCCTTCTTCCAGCACACGGATGGCTATCGCTACAGTCGAAATATTTGGGGAATCATCAGAACATAAAGCATTATTTTGAGGAACCGACCCGAACACCTTTTTTTTTATGAGGAGCCTTAGTATACATACATATATGTTTTACAGATAGATGAGCAGAAAAAGTAGGCATGGCAACATTTATATATATAGTGACCGCCACTTGGTCCCATTGCATCTACATCCCAAGTATCACTATCAAAACGCGTACAGCTCAGAAAGTACAATGATTTCTGAAAATTCGGCGTAGATAAAGTGCGACACGCCCATTTTTTTAAGGGTTCTGGCAGTAACCATATGAACTAATCTACCAAGTTTTAGTCTTTTACTGTAAAAACAGTCTGATATGGATTTGTGAGCGTTAAAAGTAGGCGTGGTAACATTTATATATAAAGTGACCGCCACTTTGACCCATAGCACCTACACACCAAGTTTGACTATCAAAACGTTCAGGAATTAAAATTATTTAAATCAGGAATTAAAATTATTTCTAACCGATAGCCCTGGCAGCTAGTGCTTACTTAGTTATAATTTTTAAATTGTAATTTACTATAGTACAATAATAAATAAGTAAATAAATGAAATTATTTCTGAAGAGTGGGCACAGATATAGTGCTACCATGCACATGTTTTGCAAAGCTATCGAGAGTAAGCGTATGAACTTAATTACCAAATTTTAGTATTTAACGATGAGAATCGTCTGAATTATAGAAGTTCTATTAATTTCTGGGTAAAAAAACAAGTGGCGGCCGTAACGTAGCGGGTTGAGGGTGTGGCCCATACGCGAGAGAACCCTGGTTCGAATCCCACCTGACACGGAAAGTTTTTCAATTGAATTAATTTTTTTGTTTGGCCGTCACCTCTCTGCAGACAAAGGCAAACCTCAGAGAAAAAACTGCCATGAAAAGCTTCTTGAAAACATAAGCCGTTCGGAGTCGGCATAAAACATGTAAACATTTCGTTTTGTTTATTTTTTAGTGGGTGGTATAAGTGGGCGTGGCAAATTTTATATATATATTGACTGCCCCTTAGAGCACCTGCATATCAAGTGTTACTATCAAAACGTGTACAACTCAGGAATAAGCATGATTTCGAAAAAGGGGGCGTGGATATGTTGTGACCACGCCCATTTTTAACAGTTGCCGACAGTGACTATATGAACTAAATTACCAAATCTTAGTCTTTTGTGGGCGGAAAAAGTGGGCGTGACAACGTTTATATTTACATAGTGACTGCCGCTTGGACCCATAGCACCTTTATACCAAGATTCACTATCAAAACGTGTACAACCAGGAATAAGCATGATTTCGATAAAGTGGGCATAGAAATAGTGCGGCCATGCCCATTTTTTGTACATTGGCCGACAGTTACCATACGAACTAAATTATCAAATCTTAATCTTCTACGGCAAAAGCCGTCTGATATAAAGCATTTTTACTGATTTGTGGGCGGTAAAAGTGGGCGTGACAACATTTATAATTACATAGTGACTGCCTTTTGGACCTATAGAACATGCATACCAGATTCACTATCAAAACGTGTACAACTCAGGAATAAGCATGATTTCGATAAAGTGGGCGTAGATATAGTGTGGCCATGCCCATTTTTTGTACATTGGCCGAGAATTACCATACGAACTAAATTATCACATCTTCATTTTCTACGGCAAAAGCCGTCTGATATAAAGCATTTTTACTGATTTGTGGGCGGTTAAAGTGGGCGTGACAACATTTATAATTACATAGTGATTGCCACTTGGACCTATAGAACTTGCATACCAAGATTCACTATCAAAACGTGTGCAACTCAGGAATAAGCATGATTCCGATAAAGTGAGCGTAGATATAGTGCGGCCATGCCCATTTTTTGTACATTATCCGAGAGTAATCATATAAACTAAAGTATCAAATCTTAATCTTCTACCGCAAAAGATGTCTAATATACAGAATTTTTACTGATTTGTGGGCGGTAAAAGTGGGCGTGACAACTTTTATATTTACATAGTGACTGCCACTTGTATCCATTGCACCTGCATACCATGATTCTCTACCAAATCTTGAACATCTCAGGAATTAAAACGGTTGCTGAAAAGTGGGCGTAGATATAGTGTGACCACGCCCATTTTTTGTCCAGTCCCCGGAAGTAACCATCTGAACAAAATTAGAAAATTTTTTGTTGTATATGTTTAAAACCGTCTGATATATAGCATTTTTTTTGGTTTGTGGGCGATAGAGTCAATTTGGGTTGTATGGGAGGTACCACGCCCCCTTGTCCAACCAACACCAAACACCAAATAAATTGCATCTGAAACAAAATTAAAGACCCCACAAGCGCTTCTGAGTGATTCATTTTGCAAGTAATTAGTTCTACAAAAGTTCATGTTAAGTTACTCAAAAGATCTTCTAGGTCGGAGAGGAATATTAAAGTAAATTTTGCTCAGTAAATATTGACTGTCTACATATCCATGTAAAAGTTTGAAAATTCAAGTAGTATTTAGCATAATTCTCCGATTATTTAAAGTAGGAAGATTTAAAAGTTGCAGACGATATTCATAAGGTGGTAGGTGATAATTAAAATTGCAGTAAAGATGGCTTAAGCAGAACAAAAGAAACTTTTTCTAAACTGATTCTATGTCGTCAATGTAACAACTATATCGAGGGCACCAAACAATTTAAGCATATTCTAAAATATTACCAAATGTGTGGTCCAATTTGTTTCATATCATAGCTTTGGTGCAAAAATTCGATATTTTTGAATTTTTTCGGCGAAGAAGGTCATTGAACGAGGTTTTAATTTTGTTTATTTATTTTTGATTTACATAAAACAGCATGACTTTAACTCTTTTTGAGTAGTACACTTTTGGGTTTTCGAGTAGTAGGGGGTAGTGTGGATAAAATAATTACAATTTTTTTTTTTAATAATTGTATATGAATTTATATATAGCCAAAGCTTTTTATTAACGGTCTTTCTTTAAGTATCTTTGAAACAAGATTAAAATTTTTTAGTAATGCGAAACATTAAATAATCAAAAGTAAAACGCAGAACTTAACTAACAACTTTTACTTAAGCTTAAAATCGAAACTTACTGACAATAAGTTCAACTTCCTCCTTTTTTTCCAATCTTACATACTTACTTAGGTAACATAACATCCCGTGTTTGGGTTTCGGCCGAGCTCATCAGCTCTCGCCAGGTGCCTCTGCGCTTTCCTCAATCGGATACACCAAGTTCGGTTAGGGCTTCCTCTGCCTGGTCCATCCATCGGAGGCATGGTCTCCCTCGTCGTCGTTGACCAACGAACCTCACCTCAAGCACCATTTTCGCTGGAGATTCGTCGTCCATACGATGGAAATGGCCCAGCCAGCGTAGTCGCTGAATAGCTATACGCTGATTTAAGTCAATGTCTTCAAAGAGCTCATACAGCTCGTGGTTTATTCGGATGCGATAGTCATTGCCGAACAGGACCGAAGATTTTGCAAAGAACTTTTCTCTCGAACACCCCCAGAGTAGCTGAGTCAGTTTGCGAAACTACCCATACAGGTAGAACGAGCGTCTTGTAAAGTGTTAGCTTTGTCGATCGAGAGAGGGCTCTGGAACTTAGATGCTTACTGAGCCCGTAGTAGTACCTATTAGCAACTGTTGTTCTTCGCATTATCTTCAGGCTGACATCGTTGCTGTTGTTAATGGTGGTGCCAAGGAATATGAACTCCTTGACTACTTCAAAGTTATAGCTGCCGCATGAAACCTGAAAGTCTGGACGCCACGCTCCCTTGTTTGTAGACAGCATATACTTCGTTTTACCTTCGCTTATCGTCAAACCCACTTTTGCTGATTCCTTTTCGATAGCGTCGAAAGCAGCGGTAACATCTCTCTTAGTTCTGCCAATAATGTCAATATCATCAGCGTACGCAAAGAGCTGGACACCTTTGAAGCAAATGGTGTCATTACGATGCGGCCTTTCGTACGATCCTCTCCATGATGATGTTGAAGAAATCGCAAGACAGTGGATCGCCTTGTCTGAAACCTCTTTCGGTATTGAAGGTTTCGGAGAGGTCATTTCCTGCCTTGACGGAGCTGCATGTGTTGCTCAATGTCATCTTGCAAAGTCTTAACAACTTTGCAGGTATATCGAACTCTGAAATTGTTGGGTATAGGCAATCCCCTTTCGGGCTATTGAGCGCAGCTCTATAATTGACAAATGATGATGTGTGCCAATTTGATTCCCGTGGATTTTTTCACAGGATTTGTCATAGCGTGAAAATCTGGTGTATGGTGGATTTTCCTGATAAGGAACACTGGAACACTTGGACACTGATAAGGCCCAATTAGGGTTTAATTAGGCTTTAATCTTCCACACAGTACGCTTGAGAGAACCTTATATGCGATTGAAATAAGACTGATACCTTGATAGTTGGCGCATATTGTTGGGTCTCCTTTCTTAAGTATAGGGCAAAGTACGCTAAGATTGCAATCGTCGGGCATGCTTTCCGCTAGCCATATTTTGCGGATGCATGCGCCTTATCAATTCATCGCCTCCGGCTTTAAACAATTCAGCTGACAGGCCGTCAGCAGCCGCTGCTTTATTATTTTTGAGTCGTTGGATAGCAACTCGTACCTTTAATGGCTAGGGGATGGTACTTACACTCCGTCATCGTTGATTGGTGGTGCTGAGCTACATCCATGGACGGCATTGGTGGAATCGTCACCAGTAAGAAAATTGGAGGTGTGCTGTCTCCACAATTTCTGCGCACACTACGTATATGTAACCAGATCTCCATTTTCAGCTCAACAAGTAGATACTCCGGGCTTGAAGCCTTGGCTTAGAAGCCTAACCTGTTGATAGAATTTTCGTGCATCCTTCTCGCCCTGGCATAAGTTTAGTTCCTAACGCCACGTGTTGTCACGTGGATGTCAACGTGCTTAAATCTGGTGCTACTAACTACCATGTTTCGCGCTGCGGTGAAGTCGATCAGTCTTAGACCGTTGTTCATGGAGGTCTTATGAAGACTGAACTGACCGACAGTTGGGCCAAAAATGCATTTCCTTTCGCACTAAAATCGCCTTCCGTAATAGTTTCACGTCATGGACCGAAAGGTGGTCGTATACTTCCTTAAGACTAGCGCAGAAAGCGTCCTTGACGGCTTCATACTTTTCCTCCGTCGGGGCGTGCGCGCAAATAAGGCTGATGAAAAAAAATTTTGTTTTGATGCGGATCGTGACCAATCTTCCATTCACAGGTCTGAACCGGGAAACAAGGCTGCGTAGTTTCCGGCTAACGACGAATCCACATCCGAATTCGAGCTTCTCCGCATGACAGCTGTAGTTGTGTGCTTTTTAAAATCAGCCTGCCCTTCGCATTTCCTGGTTGGCAGTGTTGTCCGTTTTTATTGTTTTGAGGGCTTCCGCCAGTTGGATAATGGCACCTTTCCTATAAAGGGTCCACACATTCCAGGTGCATACCCAGAAATCATTGTCCGATTTTCGTTTGCGGTGGTCGTCAACGTAATTGGGGTTCTTATCCGAGGCTGGTTTTCATTGAGCAGTAGAAATGTGGTGGTACCCAAACCCTGCACACATTCCATGTTTAAGGTCGGCGGAGCGACCCCCTCAAGTTTAACGTCAAGAGAAGACTAGTGAGTTTTGAACAAAGGTTCTTTTTAGGCGACATTGACTTGGCTTGACAGTGCCAGGCTATCGGGATATGTGGGTTTATCAATCAAGACGCAGCCCTTGTCCAAAGACGTAGCGCCTTTCCACTCACTCGCTGGTCATGCGCTGTATTGTCCGGGACCGCTTATTTGTTAAAGTAATTCGCGGCTAACCTCCATGTCAGAAGGCCGTCCACCATCCGCAACCTGTGACCCGTCCAGTGGCGTACAGCTAAGCCCCGCATAAAAAAAAACGAAATGGCCATCTCAGCTTTGAAAGGACTTTGACCGAGCTTCTTATGACCAATTGTGCTGTGTGTGATGTGAAATGTTTGCACACAAATGATCGAGAACTGGACCTACATGCTTTACGCCGACTCCGAACGACTTATGTTCTCAAGAAGCTTTTCATGGCAGTTTTTACTCTCTGAGGTTTGCCATTGTCTGCAGAGAGGTGACGGTCGAACAAAAAAATTAATTCAATTGAAAAAAATTTTCTGTGTCAGATGGAAGATTCGCACATGGGTTCTCTGGCGTAAGAGTCACACACTCTACCCACTACACCACGGCCGCCACCCTTTAATACCTTAAAGGGTATTTAAATTAAGCCCCGCATAATACCCCTTTTATTCCACGGAACGGAATTTTTATTTCAATCACTTCATAAATTGAAATAAGTTAGAATTGAGTCGCAGAAACATTTGATCCAACTATTTAGGATCCAACTATTTCAAAATTGTTGACATTTTTCGTGTTTTGACGATACTTTAAAAGAGGTGGAGCAATTCCGACTGCATGTTAAAATCGTAAGACGTTTTTCCAGAAGAATCAATTAAACAATTTATAACGACATAAAAAAAGCCGATATTATTTCTTGGAAAATATTTGCTATTTAAATTATAGCACTGTGCAGTAGGTACGATATGGCGGTTCTGGACAAGGGAGCAGGGAGCTTGATGACGTCAGCGCGTGTACATATACGTTTTGTGTGTATGAATGTGTGTTTAAGCAAGTGTACCCTATAGTAACAAACTAACTTGTTTTTTAGAACAAGTAATTATAAAACTAATTTAAAATAAACTAGTATATGAACTTCTTTGAATTATATTAAGGCGGCAACTACTTACTCTGATTTTGCCATGTTTAATTTGCAAATTTTTATTAGATTACAAGTTTATATATATATGACCATGTTTTTTCATCAAATATTATTAACTTTAGGCTTCACAAACATTTTGTTTCAAAAAGACATCTTTTTTTATTTACGACATTAAACTGCAAGACAGACGTGGTAAACACACTTTAAAACACGATTTTGCCATGATTTATTTGCAAATTTTTATTAGATTACAAGTTTAGTTATATATGACCATGTTTTTTCAACAAATATTATTAACTTTAGGCTTCACAAACATTTTGTTTCAAAAAGACATCTTTTTTTATTTACGACATTGAACTGCAAGACAGACGTGGTAAACACACTTTAAAACTGATCAAAACCCTGTAAAACGCCTGTGAAAAGCCTCAAATCTCTGTGAAACGATTAAAAATTCTTTATTATTTAAGATATTCAAATTACAAACTGGTAGTGTTTAGCAAAAATTGCACAATTTGGACTCTGTACGGAAATTGATGCATTGCTTAACCATTCAGCAAACACCACCTCACTTCATGATTTATGTATTTTTCAAAACAGTCAAATAAATGATCTCTTTGATGTATAGAAATTTAAAATTTTTATGCTTTTAAATTCATCTTCAGTAAGTGGAATATTAAATGCTTTTCAATTGGTTATTTTAAAGTAACTAAAAAAATAGTTTAAATATAACAAATTTAACAAGTAGTTGAAAATATATGCAGACGAAAGTCAATTAACTTATTTAGCGGACATCACCATACAAAATATGTTAGTTCGTTCTATGGAAAAAAGTCAGAATTTCAACTAGTTGTGGTTGACAAAAAACTACTTTTTCAACTACTTTTAAATTAGTTGATTTTCCTACAGGGTAGATACATAATTTTTGTGTATGTATGTGTGTTTAAGCAAGGGGACGTACATATTTAGTGTAAGTGTGTGTGTGGTGTTATCGTTTAAGCAAGTGTACATACATAATTTGTGTGTATGTATATGTGTTTAAGCAAGTGGACGTACATATTTTATGTGTGTTGTGTGTGTTGTTGTTGTTTTCGGCTGCTGAAATGTTTTCGAAGCTTCTCGAAGCATCTGTTTGTATTGTTATTGTTTAAGCAAGAGGACGTTCATATTTTGTATATATGCATGTGTTTAAGCAATTGGATGTGAATATTTTGTTATATTATTTAATATATATATAATATTTGAATATTATTGTTTACAGCAGGGGACGTGCATATTTTGTGTATTTGAATGTATGTTAGTTGTTAAGCAAGTTCACATACATATGCATACATATATACGTAAAACTTATCAAAGTTAATCCAGCGGCGGAGATTCTAGGGGATTTTATTAACTTGAGTATGATTTAGTAGGGGGGCTAATAACCCAAGCTAGCCCCAGCTGAAGCTTCTACTATATTTAAAATAATTATTTACATCATCACTCGGTGTGTGTGTATCTAACATATAAGCTGATGATGTAGCAGTTTTTTATTTAGATATTCTTAAAGCAGGACTCTAAGCTAAGCTGATTTACATAAATACATACATAAAGCTTATTTCCATTTATAATTCTGATCTTAACCCTCAAATACCTAGTAACAATTCATCACATTCTACTTGATGACTTTGAGTTTGACAATATGAGTGTTTCAATACGAAAATCTATATTTATAATGATTATATCAATTTTGGTACCGTAAAGGTGTAAGTTAAAATATATGAACAGGTTTGGGTGTAGTAATAGCATTTTAGCTGCCTTTCATATAACATTACAATCTACAGCAAAAGTTGTCTGAGTTTTACACTAAAATTAACTTGATGTTTGTTTTATTAAAAAAATTAGGCCTACCAGCAAAGTTAATCCAGCGGCTGAGATTTAGCTGGGTGCTATTAACTTGAACTGGAATGTTTTATTAGGGGGACTAATACCCCAGACTACCCCCCAACTGACGCTCCCACTCTAATTCAGATAATTATTTATATCATCACTCGATGTGTGTATACATAAGTTGCCGATATTGCAGTTTTTGTTTAGATATTCTTAAAGCAGAACTCTAAGCTAAGCTAAGCTGATACACATACCTGCATGCATATTAGAGCTTATCAGCGTGAAACAAGCATAGAAGCATAATCAACATATCCCAGTGGGCAAATGCAGCAGTCCGAAGCCCGTTTAAAAGGCCTGTATTTGCATTCGATAGGCCTTACACAATCCTTGTAAGCTCCCTTGTATTGTTTGTATGAAACGAGAAAATTTGTTAGTACTTCCGCACTCCCTGCTTTAAAGAGGGCTGCTATAAGCACTCCTTCAAAATGGCTTAAAGAAGGGGTTAACCAAAACAATTAAAAAAATATTTTTTTTTTATTTCTTTTTATGTATACCTACCTATTTATTCTGTGATTCTGTGATTTTATTTTATTTTACATATTTTTGCCGGATAAGAATATTTCTAAGTCATGACGTTGATTATTATTGAGTATATTTGAACTAACATATATTTTAACTTTTAACGAAAAAGTAACCCTGAAATATAAGCAGAACCAGTTTTTGTAGGAAAAATATAATTGTTGTTCTGCCCTGTGTAGCAGTCACATCACAGAGAAATAACGAAAACTTCTTGCCTTCCTTTTAGCAGGCAGGCCTTTTAGGAGCCCTCACCGATGCAGTGATGTTGTTAAGTGTGTTGACGCCAAAAAAAGCAGTTAATGCATGCCTTTTTTTCAAGAGGCCTGACTGAATTGCCCACTGGGATGGTTTATTTTTGTTAAACACCAATATATACACATAATCACAATATATGTTAACATGTTTGCATATATTTGTTGATGACGCATAATTTTTTCCAGAAATTTGTATTTTTTTGTTGTTGTTAGCGACAGAACCGTCTTCCCGACTCGAAAAATGCTGAAACGAAAAAATTGAGTCTCAGTATTTCTTGCATGTGTTGAGGGGACTTGTTGTTTTTCCAGAAATTTCATCGTGCATGTTCGAACATGTTTCTTGATTGAGTTTTGAAGATCTTATATCCAAGAATTTTATTTTTGTTGATAGCTTTACGTCTGTAGTACGAGGTTGGGTGTGAGATAGGAGGGAGGGACATAAAGAGACTGGGTGAGAGATAGATAAACAGAGATAGAACTATACAGTTCACTTTCAACAAGTTCTTTAGCATAAATATGCTCAACTTTGGTTATATTGCATCAGTTCACTAACACGACTTACTCGATAACTTAGAATTCTGTGGTAAGCAAGACAAACAATCGTAATTTCAAATATAAATTTTCGTTTTTCCCAGACAGAAAACTATTTACTGTAAGAAATGATACCTAATAGCCAATATGTATACATTAGACGTTTGCAATCGCTTAAAAATGCCATGCAAGTACATCAGATTTCTTCCTCCAATGAAGACATTGGTGAATCACAAGGATTAATATCGCTTGAGTGGCTATACGATGATGATGAGCTGGTGCAAGTCGAAAATGCTGATTTACTTTGCAGGTTATTATTGTTATAATAATAAAGTTGAAGAATAAGCAAATCAAAATATGTAGCCATATAATTTGTTCTAGAACATTTAATTATTAAATTTTATTAGATTTATTATTAAAACGTAAAAGAATCAAACTTTAAAGTTGTTGCAAGGATACAATGAATTTTATGATTTTATCCATACTTAGTATGTATCTATAAGTTGTTGTTGTTCCAGTTTGTTTTTATTTTTTTATTCAATCTTCATAAAGCATCTTCATATTGACGTTAAGCAACTGTAGAAGCATCTTCAACATATGTTTATTATTATTAAACAAGTTGACGAACATAAATAAATAAACATAATATATGCTTAACATGTTTGCATGCATTTGTTTTTTAACCCTCAAATGCCTAGCATCAATTCATCAAATTCTACTTAACGACTTTTACTTTGAGAAAATGGTGACAAAATGATTTTATCAATTTAGGATCGGTGATGGTTTAAGAGTAAGAATATGTTTTTTTTTTAAATTTCATCGTGCGTGCTAACAAACCCAAAAGTCGACAGCACTGTGTCGGTGGGTGGATAGGAAGAGTATTAATGAAACAAAATAATAAAGGAGTACAATTTATTTTAGAATATTTGATGCTGAAGTCTAAATAAATTTTATAAATTTCATGGAGGCTAGCATAGAACTTATTATCGTTTACTGTTTTGTTTGTTTATGTAACCTTCAAATTTAAATTTGTCTTTGTCTTTATTTATTAATATTTAAAAGAACGTTCCACGTTAATTGACGTACTTTGACGTTAATTGACGAAGACGAATTCAATCATATGAAGAGACAGAGTACATTCCCATATGATTATTTCGATTCTAATAACATGAATTTTAAAGGAAGCAAGGTGTCACCGAAAGTCGACAGCGATGTATCGCTAGTGTTTGATGACGTAGTAATGAGGTGGTGAACTACTGATAGGATCCGGTAAGTGATAGAAATAGAGAATTGATATTATAATAAATTTGTAGAATAAATAAATAGACATACGATTTGTTCTAGAAAGCGTAGAAGAATCAAACATTTAAGTTATAACAAGCAGACACTAAATTTTATGATTTTACTAAACAAACATACATACCTAAAGCTTATCGACGTTAAGCTAGCGTAGAAGCATACTTCAAAGTATGGTTATTATTGGTGTTGTTGTTGATGATGCATGTCAACGTTAACGTCGTGAATGTAGTGCGAAGGTGGGGGGTGGGAATTTATTAGAAAAGTTAAATGAATGAATAAAGTTTTTTTTATAGTTGTTAAGTACACAGTGTGTAATTTTTTAAGTCATGGAAAAATAACCATATACGGACACCACTACGTGATAAAAGACAAAAAAAAAAAGACCCCTGTGTCCCAGTTTTGCCCAAAGTCCTCCAGGTTTTTTTTATGGGCCCCCAAACAAGTGGGGCCTCGGTGTCATTTTTGGAAAAAAGTGATCATTTTCTCAAGCTCATATCTTGCAATCCGTTCGGAATTTTGTAGCTCTTGTCATAAAGAACAAAAATTGGTAACATATAAAATCAAAAAAAAGGTCTATAGGTAGCACACCGTTCAAAATTCAAGAATACAATCAACTACAAAAATGAACCTAAGATGTCAATAAACAACTTTTTTGAACATATGAACTTCCTAGGAATGATTCTTAACACCGTTTAGGTAGCGCTTAGGTAGCCGCAAAAGTGAAAAATTTCCCGAACATTTTTTAATTTCATTTGTTTTTTCTTTACTTCAACATTGAGATACTATAAAGCCTTCTCCCGTAAGTGAAAAGGCATGTTGCAGGTTTCATTGTTATACTATTACTGATTTTATTAATCTTAGTTCTTAGGTGGTATGGGTTGACATTTAGAGTTAGGGTTGTAACAAAGAGTAGTAGCATGGATATTTAGTAATAATGATTCAGTGTTGTAGGGATTAGTAGCCTCAGCAGGGATGGCACTACAATACTATGCTATCTATTACAAAAATTATAAAAAAAAATATTCGTATTAGGTTTATAATGTTGATGGCCCTGGACTTGCAAATCGCACTCTCTTAAGTTGTGGATCCAAATCGTCTTCCGAATCGTCCGAATCTGACTCTGATTCAGAACTTATGGTGTCCACAGGCACGTTACTTCCAGACTGCCCTCCATCATCAGCTTTTTCTTCTTCAGATACTTCATTAACATCATACAGGGTGATATTGTGACTCCACCAACATACCTGAAATGAATTAGAAAAGAAATCAAAAAAGGAATGCAAAACAATGCATCAATAAAATTTATATTACCTCTGCAAGCAATGCGTCAAGTTTTTTGCCTTTGTACGGTTTTTCCATGGGCATTGTGGTTTGGTGAAACCGTTCTCCTTGCTCTTCGGATTCGATGGGGAGTTGTTTGATAAAATCGTCAAAATGAAAATGAAGAAAATGCAGCTTTAATGTCATCGATTTACCGATTTTCTCAAAATAATACAGCATTTCTTTCACCCATTCTCTTGCTTCCGGTTCCGAGTCTCGATCCCCTCCCAAGACTCTGATGCATACACGCTGAAGGTAAATCCATGCCATTGAATGATTATAATCCTGAAGCGATGATTCAAAGTTGCTCTTGAATAGCTTTCGAATGTCAGGGCCATTAAGTACGCCTGTTAAATGAAGACAAAAAATAAAGACAGAAAAGAAAACATTATCAAAGTGAAAATAGTACAATGAGGTGAACAAAAATTCGTTTTGAATTTACTACAATACCTTTTTTAATTTTGTCATCGCTACGCTTTGGGAAAACTCTTTTCAAATAGTCGAATGCGTTTGGACAATTTACAACGGCCACTTCGATGAATTTTTTAACAATTCCCACTTTTATGTGGAGTGGTGGTAGCAAGATATCGTGAGTATTGTCTATTAAAGGTGCATTCCTCAGTTTATGTTGTTTCAATTGTTCCTCCACACTTCCTCTTGGTCTCCACGAATTACATTGGTATTGATGCAGAGGTGAGCGCGAATCCCAATTACAAAGAAAACAAAAGAATTTTGGAAAGCCGCCCTTATTGATGATCCCTTGCAAAATGTTGATGACCTTCAAATCACAGCTAATCTTCCATTTATTTTCGTAGTATTTAATTTTTTCCATTATTTCTTTCAATGTTTCATAGCTTTCTTTCATGTTAATACCCATTGCTAGCGGAATGGAAGGTTTTCGGTTCGACACATGCAACAATACTGCTTTCAAGCTTGAAACAGAACCATCAATAAATAATCTCCACTCACTAGCGATGTAGTTCATTCCAATTTTTACCACCAAAGCTTTTACATCGTTGCAGTAAGGGAACGAATTGTCATCATTTAGAGTGTAGAGGCTCTGAAATTCAGCCTGCCGTTTGCGGTACGCCGTAGAGTTCACATTACCATGTGTGAGTTTTCTTTGCTTTAAAAACGCTGTCAAAAATATGGCAAGTCGCTGCGATAGTCCCAATATGGCCACAATGAAATACATTTCCATTTGTGTTATTAGTTGTGGTCCATCTCTTCCCTGTTGGGGCTCATAATCGGTATGGATGGATTATGGATCTTCATAAGTAACACCACTTGCTCTAGTCATTCCTGTACATTCTGTACTACGATCTGGAGTTGGCGGCCTTGGTGATACAAAATTTTCAGGTGCAAGCACTGGTAGTGTGGCTGTTACAGTTGCTTTATAAGTTTTGTTCCTCTCAGCATATCGATTTAGACCACATGTGTAATTTACGCATGCATAGCAACTGGTTTCATCATGATCACCTGGGAGATTAATCCAGTTTACCGGCTTGCAATACTTCATACTATGTTTGCCTCCACTCAACCATGCCATGAGATAGTTATAACATTGCCAACACACTGTATTAGGTGTGTAATTTTCACCGGTCAAGTCTTCTTCGTCGAAAAACAATTTATATGCTCTCTTGAATTCACTAGTTAAAATATTCTTTTCCTTTTGAAATTTTGTATAACTTTTTTTTCTGATTTGATGACCGCAAACGTAGCAAAATAAATCAATATTTTCACACTGCATATTGAAATTGTCAGTTGCCAATGTTGTGTGCGAATTATGCTGTAGCACTTTCACTTTATTTACTTTCACTTTTTTACTTTCACTTTCACCGCTGAGCTCTCGTTGACGTCGCGATGTGAAATGCCTCGATGTGAGCGTCGTGTCGCTTTTATATTGTGTGCTGTGTCCCTTGTTGCGTGTGCTGAGCTTACTGCATTGCCTGTGCTGCTGCGGTCGGTGCGTGATCGCGTGATACCTAAGCGCTACCTAAACGGTGTTAACCCTTGGACAAACACATGATTCTGGCCAGGCATATTTCATTTTTGAGCGTTAATTAAACATACAAGACAGTAAACATCACAAGAGCTACAATGTGAATTTAATGCAGATGTTTGCTCCCTGGTAGTTTTTTTACAAGTTTTTTTTGACTTTATATGTTCACAATTTCATCTTTATGACAAGAGCTACAATGTGTTTCCAGGTATTTTTCTTATATTTTGGGTTGTTTTTATGTGAATTCAAAGCAGATGTTTACTTCCAGGTAGTTGTTTGATAGTTTGGGCACGGGAACTCACCCACCAGCTTGAGAATTTTTATTAGAATGCACTTACTATCAGTGAAGGTACAGTGCACTCACACACTCGGCCTCCTGACTGACAATTATTTACGTTCAAAGTTTTGAAATCAACATTTTTTTTAAGAAATCGCTTATTTTCTTACACTTCAATAGTTTTTAAGCGAAATTTTGGCTCCCAGAAAGTACTTTTGTTACAAAAACCTCACTATCTCCGGTCTTAGAAGGGTTAATGCGGAGTATTATACCTTAAAAGAAAGCTTGAAGTGTTGTCTTTTGCTGAGTCTAGGAAGAAATAAGTTTATTTGGGCTGTTTTTTGAGAAAACTAGATTTTTATTAAAAAAGTAAGGTTAAAAAATCTTTTTTTTTTTTAATTTGCCCCAAATCTTCTATCTATATATATAAAACTGAATGTATGTATGTGGATATGTGGGCATATGGGTATGTGGATATGTGTGTATATCACTCCAAAACCACGGAACCAAACTTTATAAAATTTTTAGGGATACTAAAGCAACATTCTGGAAGTGTTCCTGTGAAATTTGGTGTTGATTGGACAAGGGGGCGTGGAACCTCCCATACAACCCAAATTGGCTCTATCGCCCACAAATAAAAAAAAGTGCTATCTAAACTTTATATACACTATATCTACGCCCACTTTTCAGCTATCGTTTTAATTCCTGAAATGTTCAGGTTTTGATATTGAATCTTGGTATGCAGCTGCAATGGATGCAAGTGGCAGGCAGTATGTAAATATTAACGTTGTCACGCCCACTTTTACCGCCCACAAATCAGTAAAAATGATTTATATCAGACGGCTTTCCCGTAGAAGACTAAGATTTGGTAATTTAGTTCGTATGGTTACTGTCGGCTATCGTACAAAAAATGGGCATGGCCGCACTATATCTACGCCCACTTTATCGACATCTTGCTTATTCCTGAGTTGTACACGATTTGATAGTGAATCTTGGTATGCAGGTTCTATAGGTCCAAGGGGCAGTCACTATGTAAATATAAATGTTGTCACGCCCACTTTTACCGCCCCCAAATCAGTAAAAATGCTTTTATAGCAGACGGCTTTTGCCGTAGAAGACTAACATTTGGTAATTCAGTTCATCAGTTCATATGGTCACTGGTGGCAACTGCTAAAAAATGGGCGTGGTCGCAACTTATCTACGCCCACTTTTTCAAAACCATTGTAACGAAGCTCCCGGTCTTCCGGCTCCATAGCTGAGGTAAGCTCGCCGGATTCCGAGGTCCAGTACATCTTCTATATATATAAAAATGAATGTATGTATGTGGGTATGTGGGTATGTGGGTATGTGGGTATGTGGATATGTGTGTAAATCACGTATAGACTCCAAAACCACCGAACCAAACTTTATGCAATTTTTAGGGATACTGAAGCAACATTCGGGAAGTGTTCCTGTGAAGTTTGGTGTTGATTGGACAAGGGGGCGTGGTACCTCCCATACAACCCAAATTGGCTCTATCGCCCACAAACCAAAAAAAATGCTTTATATCAAACGGTTTTAATCATATAAAACTAAAATTTAGTAATTTCGTTCAGATGGTTACTTCCGGTGACTGTGCAAAAAATGGGCGTGGTCACACTATATCTACGCCCACTTTTAAGAAATCATTGTAATTCCTGAGATGTTCAAGTTTTGATAGTGAATCTTGGTATGCAGGTGCTATGGATCCAAATGGAAGTCAGTATGTAAATGTAAATGTTGTCACGCCCACTTTTACCGCCCACAAATCAGTAAAAATGCTTTATATCAGACGTCTTTTGCCGTAGAAGACTAAGATTTGGTAATTTAGTTCGTATGGTCACTGTCCGCCAATGTACAAAAAATGGGCATGGCCGCACTATATCTACGCCCACTTAATCGAAATCTTGCTTATTCCTGAGCTGTACACGTTTTGATAGTCAATCTTGGAATGCAGGTGCTATGGGTCCAAGTGGCAGTCACTATGTAAATATAAACGTTGTCACGCCCACTTCTACCGCCCACAAATCAGTAAAAATGCTTTATATCAGACGGCTTTTGCCGTAGAAGACTAAGATTTGGTAATTCAGTTCGTATGGTTACTGTCGGCCAATCCACAAAAAATTGGCATGGCCGCACTATATCTACGCCCACTTGATCGAAATCATGCTTATTCCTGAGTAGTGCACGTTTTGATAGTGAATCTTGGAATGCAGGTGCTATGGGTCCAAGTGGCAGTTACTATGTATATATAAACGTTGTCACGCCCACTTTTACCGCCCACAAATCAGTAAAAATACTTTATATCAGACGGCCTTTGCGGTAGAAGACTAAGATTTGGTAATTTAGTTCGTATGGTTACTGTCGGCCAATGCACAAAAAGTGGG
This sequence comes from Coremacera marginata, assembly GCA_914767935.1. Taxonomy (NCBI): domain Eukaryota; kingdom Metazoa; phylum Arthropoda; class Insecta; order Diptera; family Sciomyzidae; genus Coremacera; species Coremacera marginata. The sequence continues at coordinate 116,523,021 of OU612045.1, forward strand.
CATGGCCGCACTATATCAACGCCCACTTTATCGAAATCTTGCTTATTCCTGAGTTGTACACGTTTTGATAGTCAATCTTGGTATGCAGGTGCTATGGGGCCAAGTGGCAGTCACTATGTAAATATAAACGTTGTCACGCCCACTTTTACTGCCCACAAATCAGTAAAAATGCTTTATATCAGACGGCTTTTGCCGTAGAAGACTAAGATTTGGTAATTTAGTTTTAATCATTACTTGATAGTGAATCTAAGTGTGCAGGTACTATGGATCCCAGTGGCAGTCACTATTTATATATAAATGTTGTCACGTCCACTTTCAACGCCCACAAATCAGTAAAAAAGTAGAAGACTAGGATTTGGTAATTTAGTTTATTTGATTACTGTCGGCCAATGCACAAAAAATGGGCATGGCCGCACTATATCTACACCCACTTTCTCGAAATCATGCTTATTCCTGAGTTGTACACGGTTTGATTGGAAATCTTAGTACGCAGGTGCTATGGATCCAAGTGACAGTCACTATGTATATACAAATGTTGTTACGTCCACTTTAACCGCCCACAAATCAGTAAAAATGCTTTGTAGAAGACTAAGAATTGGTAATTTTGTACATAAGGTCACTATCGGCAACTGTTAAAAATGGGCGTGGTCGCACCATATCTACGCCCACTTTTTCGAAATCATGCTTATTCCTGCGTTGTACGCGTTTTGATAGTAACACTTCATACGCAGGTGCTCTAAGTGGCGGTCAATATCTATATATATAAAAATGAATGTATGTATGTGGGTATGTGGGTATGTGGGTATGTGGGTATGTGGATATGTGTGTAAATCACGTATAGACTCCAAAACCACCGAACCAAACTTTATGCAATTTTTAGGGATACTGAAGCAACATTCGGGAAGTGTTCCTGTGAAGTTTGGTGTTGATTGGACAAGGGGGCGTGGTACCTCCCATACAACCCAAATTGGCTCTATCGCCCACAAACCAAAAAAAATGCTTTATATCAAACGGTTTTAATCATATAAAACTAAAATTTAGTAATTTCGTTCAGATGGTTACTTCCGGTGACTGTGCAAAAATGGGCGTGGTCACACTATATCTACGCCCACTTTTAAGAAATCATTGTAATTCCTGAGATGTTCAAGTTTTGATAGTGAATCTTGGTATGCAGGTGCTATGGATCCAAATGGAAGTCAGTATGTAAATGTAAATGTTGTCACGCCCACTTTTACCGCCCACAAATCAGTAAAAATGCTTTATATCAGACGTCTTTTGCCGTAGAAGACTAAGATTTGGTAATTTAGTTCGTATGGTCACTGTCCGCCAATGTACAAAAAATGGGCATGGCCGCACTATATCTACGCCCACTTAATCGAAATCTTGCTTATTCCTGAGCTGTACACGTTTTGATAGTCAATCTTGGAATGCAGGTGCTATGGGTCCAAGTGGCAGTCACTATGTAAATATAAACGTTGTCACGCCCACTTCTACCGCCCACAAATCAGTAAAAATGCTTTATATCAGACGACTTTTGCCGTAGAAGACTAAGATTTGGTAATTCAGTTCGTATGGTTACTGTCGGCCAATCCACAAAAAATTGGCATGGCCGCACTATATCTACGCCCACTTGATCGAAATCATGCTTATTCCTGAGTAGTGCACGTTTTGATAGTGAATCTTGGAATGCAGGTGCTATGGGTCCAAGTGGCAATTACTATGTATATATAAACGTTGTCACGCCCACTTTTACCGCCCACAAATCAGTAAAAATACTTTATATCAGACGGCCTTTGCGGTAGAAGACTAAGATTTGGTAATTTAGTTCGTATGGTTACTGTCGGCCAATGCACAAAAAGTGGGCATGGCCGCACTATATCAACGCCCACTTTATCGAAATCTTGCTTATTCCTGAGTTGTACACGTTTTGATAGTCAATCTTGGTATGCAGGTGCTATGGGGCCAAGTGGCAGTCACTATGTAAATATAAACGTTGTCACGCCCACTTTTACTGCCCACAAATCAGTAAAAATGCTTTATATCAGACGGCTTTTGCCGTAGAAGACTAAGATTTGGTAATTTAGTTTTAATCATTACTTGATAGTGAATCTAAGTGTGCAGGTACTATGGATCCCAGTGGCAGTCACTATTTATATATAAATGTTGTCACGTCCACTTTCAACGCCCACAAATCAGTAAAAAAGTAGAAGACTAGGATTTGGTAATTTAGTTTATTTGATTACTGTCGGCCAATGCACAAAAAATGGGCATGGCCGCACTATATCTACACCCACTTTCTCGAAATCATGCTTATTCCTGAGTTGTACACGGTTTGATTGGAAATCTTAGTACGCAGGTGCTATGGATCCAAGTGACAGTCACTATGTATATACAAATGTTGTTACGTCCACTTTAACCGCCCACAAATCAGTAAAAATGCTTTGTAGAAGACTAAGAATTGGTAATTTTGTACATAAGGTCACTATCGGCAACTGTTAAAAATGGGCGTGGTCGCACCATATCTACGCCCACTTTTTCGAAATCATGCTTATTCCTGCGTTGTACGCGTTTTGATAGTAACACTTCATACGCAGGTGCTCTAAGTGGCGGTCAATATATATATATAAAATTTGCCACGCCAACTTGTACCACCCGCAAATAAAAAAAAGTAACGCGAAATGGCCAATTTCAGCCCTTGAAAGGACTTTGGCCGAGCTTCTTATGATGAATTGAAATGATCGAGAACTGGACCTACAAGTTTTATGCCGATTCCGAACGGCTTATGTTCTCAAGAAGCTTTTCATGGCAGTTTTTACTCTCTGAGGTTTGCCATTGTCAGCAGAGAGGTGACGGCCGAACTGAAAAATTAATTCAATTGAAAAATCTTTCTGTGTCAGGTGGAATTCGAACCAGGGTTCTATCCCATATGGACCACACACTCTACCCACTACGCCACGGCCGCCACTTTTTTTACCCACAAATCAATAGAACTTCTATAAATCAGACAATTCTCATCGTTAAATACTAAAATTTGGTAATTAAGTTCATACGCTTACCAAAAATGTGCATGGTAGCACTATATCTGTGCCCACTCTTCAGCAATCATTTTATTTAATTTATTTATTTATGTATGTTTTATAGTTAATTACAATTTAACAATTATAACTAAGTAAGCACTAGCTGCCAGGGCTATCGGTTAGAAATAATTTAAATTCCTGAGATGTGAACGTTTTGATAGTCAATGATTTGATAGGTATGCAGATGCTATAAGTCCAAGTGGCGGTCACTTTTTATATAAATTTTGTCACGCCCACAAATCCGTGAAAGTATATAAATCCAAATTTACAGTAAAAGTCGCACTTTATCTACGCCGACTTTTCAGAAATCATTGTAATTTCTGAGCTGTACATGTTTTGATAGTGAAACTTGATATGTAGGTGCAATAAGACCAAGTGGCGGTCATTATACATATAAATGTTGCCATGCCTAAATGTTTGTTTGTATACGTATACTAGAGCTCCTCACAAAAAAAAAGGTGTTTTTGGGTCGGTTGCTCAAAATAACGCTTTTTGTTATGATGATCCCCCAAATATTTCGACAGAAGCTGGAATAGTTTGAAAAAAAAAAAACAAAATCGAAATGGCCATTTCAAACCTTGAAAGGACATTGACCGGTCTTCTTATGTTCTTAATAACAAACGGTCAGACTTAATAGTTATTTTGTCTTGCCATGTTACTTTTGGTCAAATAAATTATCTCTTCATGATAAAATATAGTGTAAAGTGAAGACTTAAATTGAATGAAATTACAAAAAAATGTACACATTTTTTAACATTTTACAATTTATTTGACTAAAAGTAGTATGGATAAAAATTAATTTGAATTTTAGTGAAAATAATATGAAAAAAGTTAAACCAATCCATAAAAATCCGCATTATCTTTGGTCCAACGGAAAAAATTTAAGATTTTTGATGCAAAAGAACTTTTTCATTACTCTTATTTCTGACCGTTTGTTTTTTTTTAACTACCATACCAGGCAATATTTTTAGTCGAAATTTTTTGGGGCTCATCGTAACATAAGCCATGGATTATTTTGAAGACCCGGACTAAGCAACTTTTTTTTCTAAGGAGCGTGAGGCGACTTAATGTATATACGTATGTGGGTATATGTGTATATCACTTAAGGACTCCGAAACCGCTAAGCCAATTTTTATACCAAAGCCTTGAGAGGGTTCCTATGAAGTCTGGTGCCGACCGCAAAAGGCTCCTTAAATACACCAAAAATTTTCGATATCGAACAGTTTTGGTTTTTTTTTGTAGGTCGCACAGTCTCGGAATTCAGTATTCGACCTCAATTTACACATGCCGTTCCACTGGTAACATTTTATGGGCGTTGGTCGAGGGGCGTGGTACTTTTCGGCACCCTAAATAGTCGGTATAGTTTTCGAAATAAGTCACACATCAATAAAACTCGGTACGAACTTACTATAAAAGTATGGCTTCACTAAAGCTACACCCTCTTTTAGGGGATAAGCGCTGAGCGCAGCGAAGCGCGCCGGGTATAAGCTAGTTATTTATAATAACAAAATAAAGAGACGTACAGTTATAGTTGATATTCCTTTATTGGGGCTGTAAGCCAATAATTTTAGAATAAGGTGATGCCGAGAATAACCGTGCTGCGCCACTTCGTTCACTCGTCTCCTACTCCTTTTCTGGTGGCGAATGGTACCCGACGTGGCAACTGGTAGGTGTCTCGAGGATGGTCCGTCGTTGTCGAAATGTCGTCTCGTGTCTCTAGTACTCCAGCGTAAATCGTACCTATGCGGCCCTGGCTCTTCCTTATTATCAAGGCCCTGCTTATGTGCCCAGGCTGACGCCCCGGCTACGTATACGACAACCTAGGAGATATCCTGCTTATGTGCCCAGGCTGACGCCCCGGCTATGTATACGACAACCTAGGGGATATCCTGCTTATATGCCCAGGCTCACGCCCCGGCTACGTATACGACAGCCTAGAAAATGGCCTGCCTCTGTGCTCAGGCTGACACCCCGGCCACACATACAACAATTTAAATTTACCCTATTTATGTGCCCAGGCTGACGCCCCGGCTACACATACAACAAATTAAATTTACCCTTCTTATGTCTTTGTCCTTCCGTCTCGGACAGTCCTCACCTTACCTTCGTTGCCTTACCTTCAATTCCCACTTGGTCACGTGCAATCCAGTTCGCGGTCCGTCAGCAACTGAATTTTTAATTGTTTGTCAGCAAGTCTACCACTCTATTGCTGGCCGTTGTTCTTCTTCTTATTATCATTAAGCATGGTGCTATGCTGTCGCTCTCGTTCTCTTTCTCGTTGCCTATGCTTCTTGTATGTTACTCCGTTCGTATGTCGAACTATGCTGCTGCTTTGTTTCTCTTAAATTCATTATTCCACTCAATACTCTGCTCTTAGGTTGTCGCTCTAATTCTTGTTGGTTGCTTTGCTAATTGTGGCTCTATATTCTATGCTTGTATGCATGTAGTACTGCATGGCTGGCCTCTGCTTCTCTTCTGCTTAGGTTATGTAGGCAACGTGTTATTCTCGTAATCGTTTGTATATGTACATATATGTTAGTACAGGGTGCTTTCTTAATTATTTATATACATTACAAATGTTTATATTCAATTCAAATGTTTTATATTTAATTCTTCTCAATAATAATTTACTTGATTATTACACCATGTAAAATAATGTAACAGGTAAGTAAGTAGATAATTAAAGTAGGTAAGTATAAGTAAATAAATTAAGGTAAGTAAAAATGTAAGTAAGTGTAAGTGAGAGATGTTTTGAATAATAATGAAGTAAATAAGTGATTCTCTTCTTTTACATATACGGGTAAAAAAATAAAATAACAGAAAATATATTTCTGGTGGACTGCGTCGCTGCACCTTGTGTGGGCAAAAGTTGCCGGCAAGTTTTGCGCGTCACACCATGCTTATTCCTGAGTTGTACACGTTTTGATAGTATCGCTTGATATGCAGGTACTCTAAGTGGCAGTAAATATATATAAAGCTTGCCACGCCCACTGTAAAACGAGCAAATAAAAAGAAAACAAAACGAAATGGCCAATTTCAGCCCTTGAACAGACTTTGACCGAGCTTCTTATGATCAATTGTGTTCTGCGTGTTGTGGAATGTTTGAACACAAATGATCCAAATGACTCCGAACGGCTTATGTTCTCAAGAAGCTTTTTATGGCAGTTTTTTTTCTCTGAGGTTTGCCATTGTCTGCAGAGAGGTAACGGCCAAACAGAAAAATTAATTCAATTGAAAAACTTTCCGTGTCAGGTGGGATTCGAACCAGGGTTCTCTCGCGTATGGGCCACACACTCTACCCACTACGCCACGGCCGCCACTTGGTTTTTTTTTACCCACAAATTAATAGAACTTCTATAAATCAGACGATTCTCATCGTTAAATACTAAAATTTGGTAATTAAGTTCATACACTCACTCTCGATAGCTTTGCAAAACATGTGCATGGTAGCACTATATCTGTGCCCACTCTTCAGAAATAATTTTATTTATTTACTTATTTATTAATTTACTATAGTTAATTACAATTTAAAAATTATAACTAAGTAAGCACTAGCTGCCAGGGCTATCGGTTAGAAATAATTTTAATTCCTGAGATGTGAACGTTTTCATAGTCAAACTTGGTATGTAAGTGCTATGGGTCAAAGTGGCGGTCACTGTATACATAAATGCTACCACGCCTACTTTTAACGCTCACAAATCCATATCAGACTTTTTTTACAGTAAAAGACTAAAACTTGGTAGATTAGTTCATATGGTTACTGCCAGAACCCTTAAAAAAATGGGCGTGTTGCACTTTATCTACGCTGACTTTTCAGAAATTATTGTAGTTTCTGAGCTGCACGCGTTTTGATAGTGAAACTTGGTATGTAGGTGCAATGGGGCCAAGTGGCGGTCACTATATATATAAATGTTGCCATGCCTACTTTTTCTGCTCATCTATCTATCTGTAAAAAAAATGTATGTATGTAAGTTAACATTAGGAAACTGCTGATCATACATTTTCCCACCAAATGCATATAAGCACCAAATTCTGAACTAAGCTGGATGCAACCTGATGCCTGCATGCGAGGGACTCGTCTACAAAACGTGTGACGCTGGCAGCGGCTCATGCATCCCAAACAGTTTAAGGTTTCTTGAATAAGTAAAGAATATTATTAAGCTAGTTTAAGTTTAGTTTTGATTAAGTTAAGTCAAAGAAATGAAATAAAGATATTTTTTTTAAATAAAATCAAAAGAGATTTTATTAATTGGCGCCCGAGCAGGGACCTTCAAAAGTGCAGTACTCAGTTATAAAGTGAAAAAACTAATTGCAGACAATTGAAAGAAATTCCTTAAAAAAGCTTTAATACAAAAGAAATCTAAAAAAAATTCGTGAACTTTAAAAATCAACAAGATAAGGAAATCCTAAAAACGTTTCAAATCTTGAACAAAATTTAAAGTGGAATAATAATAAAAATCCTAAAAAAGTTTTTATAAAATCTGCAAACTTAATAACTGTTAAGAGTTGTTGAAATAAATAAGTGAAAAAATCCTAAGAAAGTTTTGAACTATTTATTCGAACAATTCTAAGATCCTAAAAAATTCTAAAAGTACTTTCGGTGTAAAACCTAAAAACTTTTCCCGGAATCCAACTAAATAAAGACGGCAAAGGAAGCCTTGAGTCACCGCTGCAGATTAAGCACCTCATCGGAAAAAAAAGGATTACTTTCAAGACATCAGTTGGAGGCACAAATGATGGTTCCCGTAGTTTTAGTATAGTAAGTTAAGAATTTAAGTTATCAGAAAATATTATTAAGCGTGCTAAAATAAAAAATTATATTGATAATAATAACACTGTCCAACAGCATTTTTGGAACAGAATAGCGACCCTATAATTCTGAAAGGGTATGTTGAGTAGATCATTTTTGTAGAACAAACTTATGGTCCAGCACGTCTGAGTTTTTTTTTACAGTGGGTCAAAGTTTTCATTTTTTGGTCGAAGGGAGCATTATACTATATGAAAAAAATGCTGTAACCTAATGTCTGAGAGAATTGTTATGGTCAGAGTTGTATTGTGGAATTGTATGAGGATTATTTTTATGGAAGATCTTAACCCTCTAACTGGTCTCTTTATGGGTCAATTTGACCCTTTTTTTCGAGAAAATCAAAAAATATCCTTTAAAAAAGGACATTTAAGGACTAAAATATTCTACGAAAACGTTTGCCGGAAAATTTCAGTGGGGGTCACCAAAGACACCATTGTTGTAAATAAAGCTCTTTACGATTAATTGGCAAAATTACACGCCAACTTCTATAAAAAAATTAATTATAATTTTGTTTTAATAGTGGTTTATTATAGTATGCACATATTTATTTTTTTGCTTCAAATTTTCGAGTAAAAGGGAATTTGGAAATAGCAGTAGTATGACAATAATTGCTAATAGGTGCTACTACGGGCTCAGTAAGCAACTAAGTTCCAGAGCCCTCTCTCGATCGACAAAACTAACACTCTACAAGACGCTCGTTCTACCTGTGCTGCTTTATGGCGCTGAGGCATGGATAGTTTCGCAAACGGACGCAGCCGCTCTGGGGGTGTTCGAGAGAAAAGTTCTTCGCAAAATCTTCGGTCCTGTTCGAGTCGGCGATGACTATCGCATCCGAATGAACCACGAGCTGTATGAGCTCTACGGAGACATTGACATAGTTCGGCGTATAACTGTGCAGCGACTACGCTGGCTGGGTCATGTCCATCGTATGGACGACGAAGCTCCAGCGAAAAAGGTGCTCGAGGCGAGGGTCGCTGGTCAACGACGACGAGGGAGACCATGCCTCCGATGGATGGACCAGGCTGAGGAAGCCCTAACCGCACTTGGTGTATCCGATTGGAGAAGGCGCGCGCAAAGCAGAGGCGCCTGGCGAGAGCTGATGAGGTCGGTCGAAATCCGGACACGGGTTGTCACGGCCATCTAATAAAGTAAGTAAGTAGTATGACAATGGATTAAACATTAAACTTAATATGCTTTCCTGTATTTAGCTTGACGTGAATGTTCCGATGGGTCAAGGTTTCTGTACAAGCCTCATACGTATTCAGCAAGCATTACACTTTGGGATTTCCCTTTGAATCTTTCTTCCAATACCTTTATATCCTGATGAAACCTTTCACCGTGTTCATCTGAAACCGCTCCAAGGTTTTCTTTAAAAAAATTGAGATGAGAGTGCAGAAAATGCAGCTTTAGTGACATCTTAACGCCAATATTGTTAAAACCGATTAGCATGCTTTCAATATTTTCTGCAAAGTTTTGTGCTTTTGAGTTTCCAAGGAATTCTGATATAACCAGCTGCATAAAGTCAAATGCTGTCTTTTGCATATCCGACAGATGACCATAAAATTCTTCATCTTGTAATAATTTTCTTATATCTGGTCCAACAAGCATTCCTAGAAAAGGTAATTTACAGTAAATGAAATAAATTATTTCTTAAAACCGTGTTTTACCTTCTTTTAATTTTGCTGCAGATAATCTGGGGAAAATTGTTTGAATGCGTTGAAAGCATTTCCTTGTGTATTTAAGCTTTTAATAAAATTTTTCACCACGCCCAAATTAATATGCAGCGGTGGAAGTATGACCTTATCTTTTGGGACAAGGGATTCATGGATTACATTTAAGTCACCAATAATATTTTCTTTACGTTCTTCGAAATATTTAATATGATAATGGCTGCTGGTAGCACGTGAATCCCATTTACAAAGAAAGCACATATATTTTGTGTATCCTGTTTGCATTCCAGTCAATATTGCAATCATTTTGAAGTCTGCGCATACTTCCCATTTATATTCATAGTATTCAATTTTATTTAAGAGATTTGAAATATTTGCGTATGTTTCCTCCTTTTTTGTGGAATACGCAACCGGTATTGATGGATACTGATTTCCATTGTGCAGTAAAACTGCTTTTAAGCTGTGTTTTGAACTATCTATAAATAGTCGCCAAGCGGAAGAGTCCAGTGGAAGCTTTAGATATTTTAGAACCTCTTCAATACTGCAACAGTATACAAGTTCTTCTGATTTTTTAAAATAACTTTCCAGATCGGCGTGTCTTTTTCTTGGAAATGTAACTTTTACATCGGCTTTTATCAAATTCCTGTTTTTCAATCTGGAACATAATATTTCAGCTTTCTCTTTTGTTAGTCCTAAATCTCTTACAAGATCTTCAAAATAAGCTTGGTCTATCAAATTAGGACATATGTTAAACCATCAAGAGGCAAGTAACTTATATCTGATATGTTTTCAACCGACTCTGTTATTTCTGTATTGGAAGAAAGTGTATGTGTAGGCGGTTGAGGCACCGGAACACCTTCACAGCGCACTTCTGGTAAAATGACATTGTTTGTTGCTTCGTATGTCATTATCGCGTAGTGCCTTTGGCTTCTACCAAATTTGTAATTTACGCAGAAATAGCATGTATCTGATTTGTGATCTTCAGGTTCAATCCATGTAATAGGCGCAGAAAATGGCAGCGCCTTAGTACCGCCTTTGTACCAGGTCAAAAGACCACTTTCGCAAGTAGTACATACAGTTTTTGGTATCCAAGCTTCAGATAAAAATCGTATTACAAAGAAAAGAAAATATGGTTCTTCAATGGTAGGGCCTATCTTTCTTCTGCTTTGATAGTGCGTAAAATGTCCACATATAAAACAAAACCAATCTCTTAATTTGCACACAGAATCCGCCATGCTTATTTAAGCGTTAATTTTTTTTATAATAATTTTAGTAAAAATCACACCCGATATGTACTGCTAAGTAGCTCACTTTTGCTTGAGTTTTTTCTTTTATTTTTTATTATTAATTTTAATAAATATCACACCCGATTTGTAAGTCACAGCTAACTAGACGCGAGAACTCAGTGTTTGGCCCGGCCCAAGGTACACTAACCAGGTACTATAAATACAACTAAGGCATCTGTCAATACTAGAATTATAATGTCAAATCAGTACATTTCAATTAATTCACTTGATTTTGACATTATACTCTTGGCGCTCGGCAGCGCAGTCGCTATGTATAGTACCTGGTTAATGTACCTTGGCCCGGCAGAACTTGACGCCGTTTTTACCTGTATATGTTGTATATGTTGGTGTATAATTTAACTAATTAATCGTAAAGAGCTTTATTAACAACAGTGGTGTCTTTGGTGACCCCCACTGAAATTTTCCGGCAACATTTTCGTAGAATATTTTAATCCTTAAACGTCCTTTTTAAAGGATATTTTTTGATTTTCTCGAAAAAAGGGGCAAATTCACTTATAAAGAGACCAGTTAGAGGGTTAAGACCTTCCACAAAAATAATCCTCATACAATTCCACAATACAACTCTGACCATAAGAATTCTCTCAGACATTAACTTACAGCATTTTTTTCATATAGTATAATGCTCCCTTCGACCAAAAAATGAAAACTTTGACCCACTGTAAAAAAAAACTCAGACGTGCTGGACCATAAGTTTGTTCTACAGAAATGATCTTCTCAACATACCCTTTCAGAATTATGGGGTCGCTATTCTGTTTCATTCAAAAAGTCTTAATTTGTTGGACAGTGATTTTAACGAAAATAATAATCTTACAATTCATTCCAATATGGCAAACGAAAATGAGCCAAGTGATCTAGCCGATCGGCTAGGAAATCTTTCCCTATCATCCTCATCCCAATTGATAAACGACCAACCGACAATAGGTACAAGTAGATATGCAAATACTTACACGAACTTGACTGACCGAATACGACAAATAGTAACAAAAGTATTAGACAACAATAGCAATCCATTTGTGGAAGATTAAAAGGACGAAACAATACCGACCACTAGAACAAGCGATTTATCTGGTATGGAAAAAATACCAGATGTTGTAAAATGCTTACGCGAATTTTCGGGCAATCCGAGTGAGTTTATTTCATTTAAAAAGAGTGTAGATAGAATTCTTAAAATGTACGAACCGATACGGGGCACACCAAAATATTTTGGAATTTTGAGTGTGATAAGAAACAAAATTGTAGGCCATGCTGATATAGCACTGGAATCCTATAACACACCACTTAATATGAAGAAAATTTCAAAATGTTTAATCTTGCATTATGCAGATAAAAGAGACCTCGGAACGCTAGAATACCAACTGACTACATTAGTACAAGGTCATTCATCTATTCCAGACTTTTACCAACAAGTGTACCAACACTTGTCGCTTATCTTGAACAAGTTAGGATGTATGGAATTGAGCAATGAATCTCTTTCAATAATGACTCAAACATACCGTCAAAAAGCGTTAGACACATTTATAAGAGGACTGCGAGGAGATCTTCCAAGGCTTCTCAGCATTCGAGAACCAAATGACCTCCCACAGGCACTTCATCTGTGTCTTAAATTAGATAATGTAAATTATAGAACACAGCATGCCCTGAATAGTCATGCAACCCAAAATAGATGTTCGAATAATTCCATAACACCACAAGTGCCGCCAAGAGACAGGATTAGTCATAAACCCGCCTTTCGATCGCAATTCTTTCCTGAACTAGCATGTTTCCCACAACATCTACCAAGACCCCAACAATTTTTACCAAGGCCTCAACAATTACCCATGAGGACAGAACCGTTCAATAACCAACAATTTCCAACTCAAAACAGATGGAATTTACCACCCAAACCACAGCCAAGGCCAGAGCCCATGGAAATAGACAGAACCATTCAATCAACAATGGTTAACTACCAAAATAGGCCAACTTCCTCTCCTCAAAACCATAGATTCCAAACAAATCAAATTAGATACCAAAATGCATACCAGTCCCAACCGGAAAAAAGAAATAACAGTTCTGACCAACATCATCAAATTCCTAATAATTTCCAAAGATCATACTATACAGATACGCAAGAGATTAATAATGTCAATAACAATTTAGAGGACGAAAATGAAAATTATACTTCGACCAAACTCTTTTAGAGTACAATCAATCAAATTTTGATGAACAAGAAGAACAAATAGAGGACTCACAGGACGTTCATTTTTTAGATTAAATTACTCTTCGTTACCATATTACGAACTGCAAACGAAGGGTAGAAAAATTGTTAAGATCCTGCTTGATACAGGATCCAATAAAAATTATATTAAAGAACGTTACATACGAAATCCAATACCAAATCAGAATCCATTTTTCGCTAATTCAATAGCAGGGAAAATAAAAATTACCCACCACGCTATGCTCGATATTTTTGGACCTGATTTCAAGAAAATTAAATTCTTTATCCTACCAGGCTTAGATAAATTTGATGGTATTTTAGGCAACGATACCATGAAAGAACTCAAAACGACAATTCACACCGAAAAAAACTATTTCACACTTAACGATAAATATAATTTTCCTTTTAAACAGTTAAAAACAAAATCCGTAAATAACATTAATATTCGCACCTCTCACCTTAATGACAATCAAGAAAAAAAATTGACACATTTAAAAAATCTTTTTACCAATCTCTTCTCAGACCCAAACGAAAAACTAACCTTCGTAACCACAGTCAAAGGAGAAATAAGAACCACTTCTGATAATCCCATTTATACAAGACCATATCCTTACCCCAGAGCTTTAAAAGATGAAGTTGAAAAACAAATAAATGAACTTCTCGAAAATAAAATTATTCGACCCTCCAGATCTCCCTACAACTCTCCTATAATAATAGTACCAAAAAAATTAGATGCATCCGGTAAAAAGAAGTACCGCTTGGTTATAGACTACAGGAAATTAAATTCTGTAACTATCGCTAATAAATATCCCATCCCAGACATAAATGAAGTTCTTAATAACCTAGGTCATAATATGTTTTTCTCAATAATCGATTTAAAAAGTGGTTTTCATCAAATACCACTTAAAGAGGAAGACATTGAAAAAACCGCATTTGCGATCAATAATGGTAAATACGAGTTCACTCGGCTACCATTTGGTTTGAAAAACTCGCCCTCAATTTTTCAACGTGCTCTAGACGACATCATCAGAGAGCACATAGGAATACGATGTTACGTCTACATAGACGACATCATAATCTTTGGAAAATCTGAACAAGAACATTTTGACAATTTGGCAATAATTTTTAAAACCCTTGAAGATGCTAATTTAAAGGTACAGATTGATAAATGTGAATTTTTCAAGACAGAGGTTGAATTTTTAGGCTTTACAGTATCAAAAGATGGAATTAAAACTAATAAGTCGAAAGTAAAAGCCATAGTTGAATTTCCAATTCCCCAGACCTTGCGTGATTTGAGATCCTTTTTAGGAATGTCAGGATATTATAGACGCTTTATTCGTGACTATGCTAAGCTGGCTAAGCCTCTGACATCCCTTCTCAGGGGGGAAAATGGACATGTGTCCAAGCATCAGTCAAAGAACAAACGCATAACACTAGGTCAAGAAGCGTTAAATGCTTTCGATAAGATAAAGAACACGTTAATTTCAAACGACATCTTACTTCACTATCCAGACTTCAATAAAGCGTTCGAACTTACTACAGATGCTTCGAACTATGCAATCGGAGCCGTACTTGCACAAGATGGAAAACCCATCACGTTTTTGTCAAGAAGCCTAAACAAAACAGAAGAGGCGTACGCGACAAATGAAAAAGAAATGCTTTCAATTATATGGGCACTAGGTTCTTTAAGAAATTATCTTTACGGAGCAAGAAAAATTGTAATTTTTACCGACCATCAACCGCTGACGTTCGCATTAAGTAACAAGAATACCAATACAAAAATGAAGCGTTGGAAAGCAATCCTAGAGGAGTATAACTACGAACTTAAGTACACTCCAGGCAAATCCAATGTCGTTGCAGATGCTTTATCACGCCCACCAATAACTAGCGTTAACGCGCTTACATCAACTGCACACAGCGATGAAAGCTCATCACATGACTTAATACCATATGTAGAAGTTCCAATTAATTTCTTTCATAATCAAATAGTTCTTAAAATAGGAAATGAATCCAGTTATCAACACTATCGAAAGAAATTTCACTGAAGATATGATAATAAATTTATTTAAAAGATATCTGAACCCAAAGTTGTTAAATGGTCTATCAGCCCCAGAAACTATAACGCAGCTTATTCAAGACTTATACGTTCGACATTTCTCATCATACAGAATACGATACACTCAACTATGTGTAGAAGACGTAATTACCGAGGACAGACAGGATGAAATAATTATAGAGACCCACAATAGAGCTCACAGAGGAGCCACGGAAAATAAAATTCAATTACTAGAACACTATTATTTCCCTAAAATGGCAGCAAAAATTAAAAATAAAATTAAATTATGTTCAATCTGCAAGTCTTATAAATACGAACGACACCCCAATATTACCAAAATTAACAAAACTCCAATACCAACTTACCCAGGACACACAATCCATATTGACATTTTCTCAACCAACAACCACCGTGTACTTACAGCAATAGATAAATTCACGAAATATGCAGTAGCAAAAATAATAAAATCCCGAGCCATTGAAGATGTAAGAAGACCACTACGTGATATTTTATTCTTCTTTGGTGTCCCAACCTCTGTTGTCATGGACAACGAAGGTTCATTTAATTCAAATTCCATTTTTTTTATGATGAGAGAAGAACTCAGAATAAATGTCTTTACAATACCACCATATAATAGCGAAGTAAATGGTCAAGTGGAACGGTTCCACTCAACCTTAACAGAAATCATGAGATGTATTAATAAACAAAATCCATCCAGGAACTTCGAAGAACTACTTGAGAGGGCAGTAAATGAATACAATCATACCGTGCACTCCACAGTTAATAAAAAACCCGTAGATCTTTATTTTGGCAGAAATGTAAGCTTTGATCCTGACGACTATGATCGTACTAGAGCTACAAACGTGGAGAAACTTTTACAAAAACAAAACAAAGACATAGCTTATCATAATAGAAAAAAAAAAAACCAAAGAACTATAATGAAGGTGATATAATTTATGCTAAACATAACAAAAGATTAGGCAATAAACTTTCAAGACGATACACTAGAGAAATTGTTGTAGAAAATAAGAATTCAACAGTTAAAACTCAATCTGGCAAAATAATTCACAAAGACAATATTCGAAATTGATTCCAACAAACATTTCTTTATTTTTTATTTATAGTTTGCTTATTCAATTAACATCAGGAGAAATACAAATATTAGACTTCTCCGGAACGCACATGATATCTATAAACACTTGTAGAGCAAAAATACAGGACGGATACCTAAAACTAATACATATTATTGACATCAAACAATACGAGCAGTTTTTGGACAAAATACAAGAATACGTTACGTCGGACATTGATAAATCCCATCCTTCCTACTCCTTAATTAATCATGAACTCCAACAATCAATTGAAATACTCTCCAATATTAAACCCATTCAGGCTCAAAGAAAGAAGAGATCTTTTAATTTTATTGGCACTGCATGGAAATACATAGCAGGCAGCCCAGACCATGAAGATTTTGTAATGTTAAACAATAAAGAAAACGAATTAATTACAAATAGTAATAAACAAGTAATAATAAATAACGTATATAATGAAAGAATAAATAACCTCACAAAAATTACAAACGAATTAAAAAATACTATAAGAAAAGATAATTACATTAATGATCGGCTTGTCTCGAATATTAAATATAGATTAACATTAATAAAAGAAGAACTAAAAAATATAAAATTTGCCATACAATGGGCGAAAAACGATGTAATAAATTCGATGTTATTGTCTCAAAATGAAATAAAAGCAGCAATTGACACTTTTAATAATGAAAACTTTACATTCTCCACAATGGAAGAAGCTTTAGAATTTACCAAAATAAATGTATTAACAAATATAACTACACTTCTATATGTGGTTAAAGTTCCATTTACATCAAATTTAACATATAATAAAATTTTAATAAGACCCGTAAAAAAGGGAAATAATTTAATAAAATTCAAATATAATGAAATCATTCAATATGAGAAAAAGATATTTGGAATAAAAGAAAAATGTTTAGAATATAATTCATTGTCAGTTTGTAAACAAAATCAAATAATAGATATTAGTTATGATAGTTGTATACCAAGTTTATTAAGAAGCCTTAATTCTTCATGCACAACAATTAATAGTCAACTGTTACCTACTGTCGAAGTACTTCAGCCAGGAATTCTTATGCTAAATCAATTTAATGGGAAAATATTAGTAAACGAAACTGAACACATTTTAAATGGAACGTATTTGGTGAAATATCATGATGTCACAATAAAAATAGGTAGCAAAATCTACAGAAACATAATGTTGTCTCCAGTTCAGATCATGCCAGCTTTAATGCAGCCATCACCCTTTGAAAAAAGCCATATTAACCTTTTCTCATTAGAAGCCTTGAGCGAACTCGACATTAATAACACAAAAGAGATACAACGACTCAGTTCTGGAAGAATTCTAAGCCAATCCTGGTTAAGTAGAACAACATTTCTCATTATAATCATATTCTTCATCATATTAAAATCATGGAATTTCAAAACATCTAGAACTATAAAAATACAACAGGAAATACCGAAAAATATAAGCCATCAAGATTTAAATACTTCACCTGAGATAAAGCATGAAATATCTAAAAGCATAACATTATCAAATATTTACACTGGTACCTTTTTTTGAATGAGGACATTCAAGTTTAAGCAGGGAGGAGTTAACATTAGGAAACTGCTGATCATGCATTTTCCCACCAAATGCATATAAGCACCAAATTCTGAACTAAGCTGGATGCAACCTGATGCCTGCATGCGAGGGACTCGTCTACAAAACGTGTGACGCTGGCAGCGGCTCATGCAGTTACAACAACAACAACAATAATCCCAAACAGTTTAAGGTTTCTTGAATAAGTAAAGAATATTATTAAGTTAGTTTAAGTTTAGTTTTGATTAAGTTAAGTCAAAGAAGTGAAATAAAGATATTTTTTTTAAATAAAATCGAAAGAGATTTTATTAATTTGTATACTAAGGCTCCTCATAAAAAAAGATGTTCGGGTCGGTTCCTCAAAATAATGCTTTATGTTATGATGATTTCCCAAATATTTCGACTGTAGCGATAGCCATCCGTGAGCTGGAATGGTTTGAATTAAAAAACAAAAAACAAAAACTTCTTATGCGTGCGTGTTGTGAAATGTTTGCACACAAATGACCGAGAGCTGAATCTACAAGTTTTATGCTGACTCCGAACGGCTTATGTTCTCAAGAAGATTTTCATGCCAGTTTTTACTCTCTGAGGTTTGCCATTGTCTGCATAGAGATGACGGCCGAAAAGAAAAATTAATTCAATTGAAAAAACTTTGTGTGTCAGGTGGATTTCGAACCTGGGTTCTATGGCATACAAGCCACGCACCTCAACCAGCTACGGAATGGTTTGAAATATGCTGTAAAAATACAGTTTTTTATAAAAATATTTACTGGTGCGGTAGTTAAAAATAACAAACGGCCAGAAATAATAGTAATGAAAAAGTTCTTCCAATCTGCACCAATAAATTTTAAATTTTTACTGTCGGACCAGATATAATGCAGATTTTCATTAATTTTTTATTTTTTTTTTTTTTTGTATTATTTTCACTAAAATTTGAATTATATCTTTTTTTTTTTTGTTTTGCCATGTTACTTTTATTCAAATAAATTATCAATTGATGATAAAATATAGAGTAAAGTGAATAACTAAATTGAATGAAATTACAAAAAATGTACACATTTTTTACATTGTACAATTTATTTGAGTAAAAGTAGTATAGGAAAAGATTCGTTTGAATTTTTGTGAAAATAATATGAAAAAAGTTAAAACAATCCATAAAAATCCGCATTATCTTTGTCCAACGGAAAAGATTTAAGATTTTTTATGCAAAATTTTTTTCATTACTCTTATTTCTGACCGTTTGTTTTTTTCTAACTAACATACCAGCCAATATTTTTAGTTGAAATATTTTGGGGATCATTATAACATAAGCCATGGATTATTTTGAAGAATCGGACTGAACAACTTATTTTTCTAAGGAGCGTGAGGCGACTTAATGTATATACGTATGTGGGTATATGTGTATATTACGTAAATACTCCGAAACCGCTAAGCCAATTTTTATACCAAAGCCTTGAGAGGATTCCTGTGAAGTCTGACGCCGATCGTAAAAGGCACCTAAAATACACCTAAAATTTCGAACAGTTTTGGAATTATAGGTCGAGCAGCCTCTTAGTTCAGTATTCGACCTCAATTTACACATACTGTTCCACAGGTAACATTTAATGGGTGTTGGACGAGGGGCGTGGTACTTTTTCCGCACCCAAAATTTTTGGTATAGCTTTCGAAATAAGTCACACTTCAATGAAACTCGGTAAGAACGCGCTCTTTTAGGGGATAAGCGCTGAGCGCAGCGAAGTGCGCCGGGTATAAGCTAGGCAAATAAAAACACTCCAGGCAAATCCAATGTCGTTGCAGATGCTTTATCACGCCCACCAATAACTAGCGTTAACGCGCTTACATCAACTGCACACAGCGATGAAAGCTCATCACATGACTTAGTACCATATGTAGAAGTTCCAATTAATGTCTTTCATAATCAAATAGTTCTTAAAATAGGAAATGAATCCAGTTATCAACACTATCGAAAGAAATTTCACTGAAGATATGATAATAAATTTATTTAAAAGATATCTGAACCCAAATTTGTTAAATGGTCTATCAGCCCCAGAAACTATAATGCAGCTTATTCAAGACTTATACGTTCGACATTTCTCATCATACAGAATACGATACACTCAACTATGTGTAGAAGACGTAATTACCGAGGACAGACAGGATGAAATAATTATAGAGACCCACAATAGAGCTCACAGAGGAGCCACGGAAAATAAAATTCAATTACTAGAACACTATTATTTCCCTAAAATGGCAGCAAAAATTAAAAATAAAATTAAATTATGTTCAATCTGCAAGTCTTATAAATACGAACGACACCCCAATATTACCAAAATTAACAAAACTCCAATACCAACTTACCCAGGACACACAATCCATATTGACATTTTCTCAACCAACAACCACCGTGTACTTACAGCAATAGATAAATTCACGAAATATGCAGTAGCAAAAATAATAAAATCCCGAGCCATTGAAGATGTAAGAAGACCACTACGTGATATTTTATTCTTCTTTGGTGTCCCAACCTCTGTTGTCATGGACAACGAAGGTTCATTTAATTCAAATTCCATTTTTTTTA
This sequence comes from Coremacera marginata, assembly GCA_914767935.1. Classification (NCBI taxonomy): domain Eukaryota; kingdom Metazoa; phylum Arthropoda; class Insecta; order Diptera; family Sciomyzidae; genus Coremacera; species Coremacera marginata. Next base: position 116,543,380 of record OU612045.1, read on the forward strand.
TGATGAGAGAAGAACTCAGAATAAATGTCTTTACAATACCACCATATAAGAGCGAAGTAAATGGTCAAGTGGAACGGTTCCACTCAACCTTAACAGAAATCATGAGATGTATTAATAAACAAAATCCATCCAGGAACTTCGAAGAACTACTTGAGAGGACAGTAAATGAATACAATCATACCGTGCACTCCACAGTTAATAAAAAACCCGTAGATCTTTATTTTGGCAGAAATGTAAGCTTTGATCCTGACGACTATGATCGTACTAGAGCTACAAACGTGGAGAAACTTTTACAAAAACAAAACAAAGACATAGCTTATCATAATAGAAAAAGAAAAAAACCAAAGAACTATAATGAAGGTGATATAATTTATGCTAAACATAACAAAAGATTAGGCAATAAACTTTCAAGACGATACACTAGAGAAATTGTTGTAGAAAATAAGAATTCAACAGTTAAAACTCAATCTGGCAAAATAATTCACAAAGACAATATTCGAAATTGATTCCAACAAACATTTCTTTATTTTTTATTTATAGTTTGCTTATTCAATTAACATCAGGAGAAATACAAATATTAGACTTCTCCGGAACGCACATGATATCTATAAACACTTGTAGAGCAAAAATACAGGACGGATACCTAAAACTAATACATATTATTGACATCAAACAATACGAGCAGTTTTTGGACAAAATACAAGAATACGTTACGTCGGACATTGATAAATCCCATCCTTCCTACTCCTTAATTAACCATGAACTCCAACAATCAATTGAAATACTCTCCAATATTAAACCCATTCAGGCTCAAAGAAAGAAGAGATCTTTTAATTTTATTGGCACTGCATGGAAATACATAGCAGGCAGCCCAGACCATGAAGATTTTGTAATGTTAAACAATAAAGAAAACGAATTAATTACAAATAGTAATTAACAAGTAATAATAAATAACGTATATAATGAAAGAATAAATAACCTCACAAAAATTACAAACGAATTAAAAAATACTATAAGAAAAGATAATTACATTAATGATCGGCTTGTCTCGAATATTAAATATAGATTAAGATTAATAAAAGAAGAACTAAAAAATATAAAATTTGCCATACAATGGGCGAAAAACGATGTAATAAATTCGATGTTATTGTCTCAAAATGAAATAAAAGCAGCAATTGACACTTTTAATAATGAAAACTTTACATTCTCCACAATGGAAGAAGCTTTAGAATTTACCAAAATAAATGTATTAACAAATATAACTACACTTCTATATGTGGTTAAAGTTCCACTTACATCAAATTTAACATATAATAAAATTTTAATAAGACCCGTAAAAAAGGGAAATAATTCAATAAAATTCAAATATAATGAAATCATTCAATATGAGAAAAAGATATTTGGAATAAAAGAAAAATGTTTAGAATATAATTCATTGTCAGTTTGTAAACAAAATCAAATAATAGATATTAGTTATGATAGTTGTATACCAAGTTTATTAAGAAGCCTTAATTCTTCATGCACAACAATTAATAGTCAACTGTTACTTACTGTCGAAGTACTTCAGCCAGGAATTCTTATGCTAAATCAATTTAATGGGAAAATATTAGTAAACGAAACTGAACACATTTTAAATGGAACGTATTTGGTGAAATATCATGATGTCACAATAAAAATAGGTAGCAAAATCTACAGAAACATAATGTTGTCTCCAGTTCAGATCATGCCAGCTTTAATGCAGCCATCACCCTTTGAAAAAAGCCATATTAACCTTTTCTCATTAGAAGCCTTGAGCGAACTCGACATTAATAACACAAAAGAGATACAACGACTCAGTTCTGGAAGAATTCTAAGCCAATCCTGGTTAAGTAGAACAACATTTCTCATTATAATCATATTCTTCATCATATTAAAATCATGGAATTTCAAAACATCTAGAACTATAAAAATACAACAGGAAATACCGAAAAATATAAGCCATCAAGATTTAAATACTTCACCTGAGATAAAGCATGAAATATCTAAAAGCATAACATTATCAAATATTTACACTGGTACCTTTTTTTGAATGAGGACATTCAAGTTTAAGCAGGGAGGAGTTAACATTAGGAAACTGCTGATCATGCATTTTCCCACCAAATGCATATAAGCACCAAATTCTGAACTAAGCTGGATGCAACCTGATGCCTGCATGCGAGGGACTCGTCACAAAACGTGTGACGCTGGCAGCGGCTCATGCAGTTACAACAACAACAATAATCCCAAACAGTTTAAGGTTTCTTGAATAAGTAAAGAATATTATTAAGTTAGTTTAAGTTTAGTTTTGATTAAGTTAAGTCAAAGAAATGAAATAAAGATATTTTTTTTAAATAAAATCAAAAGAGATTTTATTAATTTGTATACTAAGGCTCCTCATAAAAAAAGATGTTCGGGTCGGTTCCTCAAAATAATGCTTTATGTTATGATGATTTCCCAAATATTTCGACTGTAGCGATAGCCATCCGTGAGCTGGAATGGTTTGAATTAAAAAACAAAAAACAAAAACGAAATGGCCATTTCAGCCCTTGAAAAGAATTTGACCGAGCTTCTTATGCGTGCGTGTTGTGAAATGTTTGCACACAAATGACCGAGAGCTGAATCTACAAGTTTTATGCTGACTCCGAACGGCTTATGTTCTCAAGAAGATTTTCATGCCAGTTTTTACTCTCTGAGGTTTTCCATTGTCTGCATAGAGATGACGGCCGAAAAGAAAAATTAATTCAATTGAAAAAACTTTGTGTGTCAGGTGGATTTCGAACCTGGGTTCTATGGCATACAAGCCACGCACCTCAACCAGCTAAGGAATGGTTTGAAATATGCTGTAAAAATACAGTTTTTTATAAAAATATTTACTGGTGCGGTAGTTAAAAATAACAAACGGCCAGAAATAATAGTAATGAAAAAGTTCTTCCAATCTGCACCAATAAATTTTAAATTTTTACTGTCGGACCAGATATAATGCAGATTTTCATTAATTTTTTAATTTTTTTTTTTTTGTATTATTTTCACTAAAATTTGAATTATATCTTTTTTTTTTTTGTTTTGCCATGTTACTTTTATTCAAATAAATTATCAATTGATGATAAAATATAGAGTAAAGTGAATAACTAAATTGAATGAAATTACAAAAAATGTACACATTTTTTACATTGTACAATTTATTTGAGTAAAAGTAGTATAGGAAAAGATTCGTTTGAATTTTTGTGAAAATAATATGAAAAAAGTTAAAACAATCCATAAAAATCCGCATTATCTTTGTCCAACGGAAAAGATTTAAGATTTTTTATGCAAAATTTTTTTCATTACTCTTATTTCTGACCGTTTGTTTTTTTCTAACTAACATACCAGCCAATATTTTTAGTTGAAATATTTTGGGGATCATTATAACATAAGCCATGGATTATTTTGAAGAATCGGACTGAACAACTTATTTTTCTAAGGAGCGTGAGGCGACTTAATGTATATACGTATGTGGGTATATGTGTATATTACGTAAATACTCCGAAACCGCTAAGCCAATTTTTATACCAAAGCCTTGAGAGGATTCCTGTGAAGTCTGACGCCGATCGTAAAAGGCACCTAAAATACACCTAAAATTTCGAACAGTTTTGGAATTATAGGTCGAGCAGCCTCTTAGTTCAGTATTCGACCTCAATTTACACATACTGTTCCACAGGTAACATTTTATGGGTGTTGGACGAGGGGCGTGGTACTTTTTCCGCACCCAAAATTTTTGGTATAGCTTTCGAAATAAGTCACACTTCAATGAAACTCGGTAAGAACGCGCTCTTTTAGGGGATAAGCGCTGAGCGCAGCGAAGTGCGCCGGGTATAAGCTAGTGAGTTAATAAAAATTAACATAATTATATACAGATTTATAGCGTTCTTAAAGGTCTTCTCAATGATACCCATCTCAACCAGAGCGGATAAGAAATGGGTGAGATATAAGCGATTATATACTCAAGCTATAAACGCCTATATCTCAAGAAGTTGGATCGGCCTCCTTAAAAAAACTTTGGGATTTTAATCAGCGCGATTTTGACCTTGAAGATGAAGTTTTTTTTTGATTATATATGTTATATGTTATTACAATTTTTGTTTTTTATGACAAGAGCTACAACTTCAGAGAGTAAATCAAAATTCCGATCGGTTTGCAAAATATTAGCTTGAGGAAACGATCACTTTTTTCCAAAAATGGCACCAAGGCTCCACTTCTTTGGGGGCCCATAACAAAAAACCTGGAGGACTTTGGGCAAAACTGCGAGACAGGGGTCTTTTTTTTTGTATTTTATCACGTAGTAGTGTCCGTATATGGTTATTTTTTTTGTGTTGCACTGTGGTATAGAGTTCCATAATAGTTTTGTTCCATAATTTAAAAAATGTATTTATAAATTTTTTCCATTTTCAACTTAATGTGATAATACTAATAATAATATAAAAATCTTAATATATAGGGATAATGATAAATGAATTTTGATACTATTAATCCTCCCAACCCAACAAAAAAACTGTGGGGGAAGGTGTCTATTTGTAGTATCAAAATTTTTGTAAATGAGTCTCTCTATCCTAATGACCTCTATATAACATTGGCGTAGAGTGTCAGGGTTGCGGAAACGTTGCGGTATAGTAATTGCTTCCGTTAGAGCTGTTGGAACGTTATCGTCCCAACAGTTCTCACATAAAGTATATGGGTCAATTTAAAAAAAAACGCAATTTTTGTGTCCCCGCACTTTGCACTATAATTTTAGGTAAAAAAAAAAAAAACAAAAAAAAAACACATATGTGAGAGTGATCAGCGAGGAATATGTAACAAAAAAAAGTAATTCTCAAATTTGTATGTTTGTTTTTTTGTCTATTCTGAATGGTGTTTTGTTTCTGCCTCTGACTCCTTCCATAGAAAAGCATGTGTCCCCCGTTCGAATTTTTAGTAAACAAAATAAAATAAAATCAAGAAAAAAGTAAATATGCAATATTTAATAAAAGTTTTCGAATTATTACGTTTTTTTCTTTTGTTTTGATTTGTTATAGTCGTCAAAACTTAATTAGTGCGAATTTGGCGATGCAAAGTAAGGTTGTCCCCACAATTTGCATTGAGCGTCACTTTTTTATAATTCAAGTAATATTACTAGTTTTCAATTTGCATTTAAATAAAGTAAATAACGTAAGGAAAGTACAAACTTTAATAATTACAAAAGTGCAAAAAGGAAAAAAAATCTATTAAAAAAAGTGTGCATTTGCGTAGTTTTTGTGAACACCATGGTAAGGGCGCGATAAAGTTTCATGAGCGTCACGCTAATTTTTTTAAAAGTGAATATATTAAATGTAAAAAATTGAAGTTGACAATCATTGTTTACATGGTCTGAACTCATTTTTTTATAATTTGTGAATTTAAGAAATAAATTGCCTACGAAAAAAAACCATAATAGGCAAAAATTTCATGAGCGTCACTTTTGATGTATATTGGTTATAGCTTAAAATGCTTAATTTTGATTTTATTTTTTAATTTCCAAGAGTAAAACAACAAAATTAACGGCGGCTGAAAGAGCACGGAGATATCGAGAGAAAATAAAGCTCAATAAAACGCGTAATGACGAATATAAAAGAAAGAAGAAAGAAAGGTGTAATCGTGGTATATTTTAGTTTAATTTTTATTGTTACTGACTGATTCTGTTTTTGAATAGCAACGAGAAACGGATGAAAAGAGGTGACATGCCGAAAAAAATGCTTCAGCGTGAACGAGCTAAAAATAGAGAATATATACGTGCGAGGAAGTTAAAAAAAGCTGCCGAACGTCAAATGACCGATACTTTAAGTAGCACAATTACTCAAGCCCATGGATTACCGGAATATATAAGCAATGAAATGGAAGAATTGCCAGCAATACCAACTAAAATTAATGAGAATACTTCTGAAAACAAAAGATTAAAAAGGTATAATAAGCAGCTAAAAAACAAAAATCGCGAATTACAATTACTAGTTGACCGTTTAAAGGGTAAACTCAAAGATACTGAAACAAAGAAACAAAAGTACAAAAAAAAATTACAAAGATCTAAAAAACATATTAAAGATACCAAAAGCTTAAGTTCGACTGTTCGAGATTCAAAGGAAACTTTGAGTCTTTTAAAACAGAAATATACTCAGAAAAAAAACATTTGTTCAGTTATGGCTTCTAAAATTTTAAAACGTTACAGACTAAAAAAAATATTGGACAAAGAAAAAAAAAAGTTGCCGGAACCACTGCCCAGAAAAAACACAACAGTAAATGATTTTTTTATGAGGGACGACGTTAGTAGAGCTTGCGCTGGAAAGAAAGAAACCGTTACACGCGGTAAAATAAAAAAGCAAAAACGATATCTGTCTGATACGATGAAAAATCTGTACAAAATGTTTAAATACGAGAACAGTAATATTAATATGTCCTACATATCTTTTACGCGGAAAAAACCTTTTTTTATAAAAAGTCCTTCTGTTTCTGACAGAAATACCTGTGCTTGTATGGATCACGCCAATATTGATTTGAAGGCCTCGAAACTATTTTTACAAAAAGCTCTTGTTGAAAGAAATCCTGCTCAGTTAGTTTAAAAATTTATGTGCGATAGTGAGTCGGCCTTATGCGCTTGGGGTCTTTGCAAAACTTGCAAGTCGAAAAAAAAATTTTATAGGCTCAATTAACAGTTCAGATGAATGCAAATGGTTTCAATGGGAGTCTGTTACTGAAAAAGATTAAATAAGAAGAGTATTTCCCAAGATAAATATGATGTTAAGGTCATGAAAAAGGTTGAAAAAGTTTCAACAGTAGCTAACTTGGTGAGTGAGTTTCAGAAAGACATGCTGAAGTTTAAAAAACATTACTTTAATGTTCGAAATCAGTACAGTGCATATCGTTTTTGCAAGGATAATTTGAGCGATACAGAAGTTTTGATTCACATAGACTTCTCCGAAAACTACATGTGCAAACTTTCAGAAGAAGTGCAATCATTTCACTTTGGTGCTTCGCGAAACCAAGCATCCCTCCATACCGGCTTAATTTATTTAAAAAAATTTGAAAATCCCGTGAGCTTCTGCACGATTTCTTAGGATTTAAATCATGGACCTGGTGCTATTTGGGCCCATTTAGATCCAATAATTGATTATTTGAAAGATTGTGCTCCAGAAATATCGACCATACACTTCTTTTCGGATGGGCCATCTTCTCAGTATAAGCAGAAAAACAATTTTTTCTTTTTCTGCAATCGAATATTTGACAAAAAATTTACATGCGCAACTTGGTCATTTTTTGAGAGATCTCATGGAAAAGGTGCAGCAGATGGAGTGGGTGCTGTCGTGAAGCGAACAGCAGATTCGCTTGTTGCTCACGGAGCTGACATAGTAGAGGCAGAAGAATTGTACCACTCGCTTTTAGGCAAAATTAATGTGAAATTGTTTTACGTTAGTCCAAATCAAATTTTCAACATCAACAAAACATTGCCCACAAATTTAAAGACAGTTCAAGGCACGAGAGATATTCACCAAATAATTACAAAATCCAGAGGTGAATTGATTTACAGATCTCTCTCGTGCTTTTGCAACTTAAACCTCTGGGGGACCGGAAATTTATGCAACTGCCACAAACTTAATTCGAAAGTGGTAAAAATGAATGAGAATGAAAAAAAACAAACCCGCTTGTCATGTCATGAAGTTTATACAGATTCAGAATAAGAATTCGAATGAAAATTTATAAATTAAATTAAGTTAAGTTATTGTTAAGTTAAAGACATCAAAGAATAAGTACATGTTTTGAAAATGTTTGTTTTTTGAAGAATTTTTGTTTTTTTTTTTATTTACTTTTTGTCAAAGAACAAACTTTTTTTCGTTAAACTTTAAATTTCGCATTATTTCTTGTTTTCCTGCAACACAATCTCTTGATCGTCACAAAATATCTTGAGCGTCACACTTAGTTTTTTTTTCCTTAAAACACTTATAATTGCAGTTTTATTTAAATACATTGTTGCAAGTCTATTACTTTGCAAGTAACCTCTAAGTTCAAGTCTTTTTTTAACAAAAATTTACATATTTTCATCTTAAAATTTTAAAATTTTAAAATAACTAGTCACATTTAAAAAAAATAAAAAATCTAGGTGAATCGTGAACTTGTGTTTATTATCGAAAAGGTGATTTTCGCAAAAGTCAATCTTGAGAAACAAAAGAACATCGTGGTTCAAATATTTTTGCATTATTAGCGATTTTTTATACATATTTGGCGTGTGACGCTCAAGATAGAAATCATAGAAAACCTAAAAAAAATCAAAAAATATTGATTTTTTTGAGAGCCTAAAAGTACCACCGGATTCTTCATTAATTTCTACATAAATTGGCCACTCTTACAGGCGAATTGAAAAAACTTTAAAAATAACCAAAAAAAAACTCGTTGTGTACGTTTTTTTTGAAATTGACCCATATAGATATCTTTATATAAAGTATATAGATATTTGCAAAATACTGACCCAATATAGCTTAGCGTCTCAGACGAGGCTTTAGAGGCCCTTGAAGCTTCATCAGTATCCCATAGCTTCAAATAAGACTTGTAGGATCTAGGAGCTGAAAAGAAACATATTAAGTAGTATGTCGGAATTTTCGCGTCAGCCACATACATTGTAGTAACAAGTTCTTCTTTTTTCTTCTAAGGGACTAGATGTTCCTCCATCCAACACTCATTATGCCGTTTCAGTTGTTCCCTGCGAAACAACTGAAAGGCCTCATAACTCTCTTCTAGATTATTGTTTTTGTTGTTGTTGTTGTTCATTATGTATTTGAAATTATGTATTGAAACGTTTTACAAGTTTAAATATCAAAACGATCTGATAATATAAAATCATTTGGTGTGTTCTTTTATACTCAATTTTAGTCAACAAACATAAGGGATTTATCAGGAAAAATACTTAATAACTATTAAATTTATAAATTTTTTTTTGTCAGGATCAATTCTTACAAAACTATAAAAATTTAAATTTTTTTTTTTTATTTAGTATATTCTAAAGATATTGCAATGCAAGATAAGTATTCAAGTATAATATATTGTTAGAGAACTTCATCTTTATTAATCCAGGAATTATGTTGATTTGAAAATCCTAACCATTTGACAAAAACTTTTTGCCCCTCAGTTTGAAGAATTTTTTTAATTAAATATGTATCGGGAAAATGAGTCGTCAATACTTCATATTCATAGAATGCGCCAATAATCGGGTTTCCTTGATAGTCTTCTAATAAATAATAGACATGGGTACAGATTACTGTATCAGCGGATTGCGTTAACGCAATTGCGCCATAGCGTAGTTTGAAATGCTATGATTCCTGTATCAACAAGAATTTAATACACGCAATGAGGGCCAACGCGTTGCGCTATGTGGTTATTTTTTCTATTGCGGTGAATTTTGTGGTGGCGCAAATTGGCTTCACTTAGAAAAAATAAATTAAATCAAATACAATTCTTTAAACAATATATCTGATCTAATTAAATCTTTCTGCTTATTGATTCATTAAAGATTATTAAATCCATAAGTAATTAATATGAAATATAACTAAACGAAGCAGATATATCCCTCCCAACATTTTCTATCGCAGAAGTCACTTAAAAGTGCCTTGAAGAAGTTACAATTCAACGCGTGCGATATCTTTTAGGTTACTTAGGAGTCACTTGCGTATTGAGAAGTTGTTCCCCGCCTGCGTTACTTCACGCATTAGTGACTTGTAGAAGTTACTTTTAGGTAACTTTTAGGTAACTTATGAGTCACTTGCGTATTGAGAAGTTGTT